>JAQIXH010000051.1:0-27593 GCA_034700145.1 Panagrolaimus detritophagus
CATCCATATTAACTTCAAAAAGTTGTTTGAATGTAGCAGATCTTTGAGATAACATGGTTGTGTTAACCTTAAATAAAGATAATAGATTGCATTTAAAAAACAAAAAAACTTACATCAAAGATATGACTTTGTCCTTCAATTTTACGATCAAATACAATTTCAATGCTTTTTCTTGGTCTTCCGGGAGTTCTTCCAGGTTGTTTCGGAATTGCTTCTGCTCGATTTTTCATTGGTTTTTCAGTTCTTGTACGTTTGATTTGAGTTGTTCTTGTTCGAGTTGCTTTAATAGCAGGTTTAACCGTTCTTGATCGCTGTTTTGAAGGACTAGGATGAGAAGGTTTTTCAGTTCTTGTACGTGGTGCTGGAGTATTTATTTCAGAATCAACACGTTCACCAGTTTTTCCACAAGTTTGTTCAAATTGTTTTGGAGTTGTTGTTGGTGCTGCTTTAACAACAGTTCTTGTACGTTGATTTTGAGTTGTTATTGTTCTTACAATTTTAACACCAGGTTTTTCAGTTCTTGATCGTTGTTCTGAAGCACTTGTTATAGGATGAGAAGGTTTTTCAGTTCTTGTACGTGGTGCTGGAGTATTTCTTTCAGAATCGACACGTTCATCAGTTTGTTGAAATTGTTTTGGAGTTGTTGTTGCTGCTTTATTATTAACAACAGTTCTTGTACGTTGACTTTGAGTTGTTTTTACAGTTTTAACACCAGGTTTTTCAGTTCTTGATCGTTGTTTTGAAGCACTTGTTGTAGGATGAGAAGGTATTTCGGTTCTTGTACGTTCAGAAACATCACGTTCATTTTCACGTTCTTTTAAATTTCTAAGCTCTGCATTACTTTTTCGACCACGTTTCTTTGGAACAACATCTTTCACATCATCATTTTCAAATGTTATATTACGCTTCTTTGAAGGTTTTTCAAGTTTTTCTTTAAAATGAACATTACTATGTGTTGTTCCATCAAAGAATTTATACGTTGGTTTTCGATTACGTTTTGCAGGTAAATTTGATATATCAGTACCAAATCTTCGATCACCATCAACATTTACAGCTGATTCATTTGATAATAAACATTCTTTTAATCCATTTTCAAGTTCTTTAACACTTTCTTCTTGATTCATAGGTGAATGATTTGATAGAAGAGTATTATTACAATTATTTTCCATTATTCTTTCTAAAAAACAATTTTATTAAAGAAGAAATGTACATGTGTTTCAAAAAGCGCAAACGATAATGAATAAATAATCACGACAATATTTCTCAGATAAACAGTTAAAGACAAGTTTATTCCACACAAATATCAAATAAAAAAGCAATAAAATATTATAATCGTTTAAATAGCTTCTAAAAAACACAGCAAAGAAACAATTATCAAACTATTATAATCTTTTAGATAGCTTAAATCATTCAGAATTTGGTGTTTTAGTTCTTTAAAAGGTGAAAATTGCATTAGCAAAACAATAACGAAACGTATTCCCCACACTGAAAAGTTCGGCACATCGTGATATAACAAGAAACTCGGTTAGTGCCAATGAAAAAATGATATATAAAACACGAAAAACATTAAAAACACGCAGCAAAAAAAAAACATCGAAGAAAAATTGTAAAGCAATTTTTTTTAACGAATGCGTTTAAGGACAGCAATGTGCGACACAAGTGTTCCCCGCATTTTTTTTTCAGCAAAAAGAAAATGAAAGTGAGGTTTACTGCAGAAAATTAAACTTTTTTTTTAAATTATAATTTTTATCCTAATATATGTAAAGTTTTACAGATATTCCGAAAATCCAACTTTTGTTATTTATTTTTTCTTCGTTTTTTTGCAAAGTTTGGAAAAAATAAAAAAGCGAATTTCTAACAAAAAGCGTCCACCAAAATGCCAATATCTTCACAAAAAGTGCCCCAGCGACTTATAGGTTGACCAAAAGAGAAAAAAATGAAATTTTTTTAGTCATTGATTTGCCCTTCACAGATTTGCATCGGAAACTTTGACAGCTAAAAATTTTAGTCTAAAATGAAATCTAAAATGGGATCAAAAGAAAAAAGATATGCACATCTGTCTATCGTTTCCATTGCTCGAGGATTTGACCGTTTTCGTTATATTTTTGCAAACTTTAAAATTTAAATTTTTGTTTAACGGCAAAATTACTAAAGCAGAACAAAATGAGGTTACTCAAACTAAAACTATAAATACCTGAAAAGATTTTCTGCAAAGTTTCAAAGAAAATTGTGAAAATTATAAAATGCCTTTTTTCTTTCACAGTTTTTGTCTTTTTGTATGAAAATAAAATTTACCACTTTACTATTTCAAATTTACAGATGCAATCGTTTTAAAATTAACCGCAATCAGTATGACTAATTTTAAACATGGTCCTATCTTTGATAATGATAAGCGTTTGTTCTGTTAAATCGTCCCATCGATGCTATCAAACCGTTGTCAATTTCAGGGTTTAAAGCTCGTAAATATATTTAAACCCCTTTGTTGATTGTCTTACAACTATATTTCAACAACTTTGTAATCTTAAACGTCACATTCATGTATTTTTGGAAAACTTATTTATTCAAAAACACGTAAAAATAATAACATTTTACTTTTATAAATCTCAAAAAACTCATGCAATGCCGTGGGTGTTTTGCATACTTTGAATCTTTTGTTTTATTAAAAAAAGAGAAATGTTGAAAAATATTATGTTTATTAAAAAGTAAAATGCTTTGTTTTATATATTTGTATTTCTAAGGTTTTTCGAATACCAAAAACACCCATTTTAACTAAAACAATTGCAGCTTTTTACAAACAATAAAAAAACCCACAATAAAAGCACCAAAGTGCCATTCAAAAAAATAAAAGCGTGTGAAAATTGATTCATTTAAAAAGCTGCGTATTTATATAAAAAATTGAGAAAATCAGATATAAAAGTATTTGTTTTTTATTTATTTGCTTTTGCTGTACTGTAACTTTAAAAGCTATGGTAAACTTTGATATTTCGACAGTATCCAGCCATATGGGAATATTTTTAAATGCACTTTTAATTTGGTTTATTTGGAAGAAATCGGGAAACGCATTAGCGAATTACCGAAAAATTTTATATCTTGGAGCAATTTTTGATTTAATTTTTTCGATTACTATAGTTTTATCTGCCGCTTTAATTGTTTTAACAAACGAATTATATTTTCTTGTAATTCAAGGTTGGTTTGCTGCATTTGGACATCCATGGGATTTTTTGATTGTTGTTATACATGTTTATTTTTCTTATACAACAATCAGCGTTGCAACCGTACAATTTATATATCGATTTTTTCTTATTTTTTGGTAAATAATTTTTTAAGTTGTTTTAAAATTTTTCTGAATCAACATTTTTCAGGAATATTTCTCTCAACACGAAAGCATTTATTGCATTAGTAATTGCATCATTTTTATCAACAGTGTATATTGGAATTGCATGGTTTATCTTCTTTTATCCAAAAGTCGATGAACTTGAAATTTATGGTCCAATTTTATGGTCAACTGGTCAAGTCACCCATGATCAACTCAAAAGTTTTGTTGTTAGTAATAAGGTAATTTTTAAATTTATAATCGCAAGGAAGTATAATATGAACCTTGAAATGTTTTTAAGGATGGACCAAGAAATGCAAAATTATTTACAATTTTGCAGCCTTTAATCTGTTTTGGAATCATCATTTTTTGTTCTTTTGGAGTTATTTTTCGACTTTGGAAGCATCAAAAAAATTTTGCATCTTCTGATAAAAAACTACAAAATCAGATTACTATTGTTTTGTTTTGTGAAGTAAGGTTTTTTTAAAACAAAAAATTCAAAAACAAAATTTACAGGCAATGGTTCCACTTTTTACAATGATAATTCCATTGCAATTTTTATCATTTTTAAATCGATTTCTTCCATGGTTTCCTCCAATGCTTACATATATTATTGCACTTTCTCCAATCTTTAATCCAATTGTTAAAATTTTTGTTATTTCACCATTTCGAAAAGTTATTTTTGGGATATTTTATAAGCAATTCAAGCCACAAATCTCTATTACTGTCATTTCATCCTCAAATAGGCTAATATAATAAAGTAAGACTTCGAAGAATTTTATTGTAAAAATAATATTACAACTTTCTTTTTTTACAAATAAAATTTTTTCTAATCTTTATTATTTATATTCTTCCATTCTCTGTTTATTACGGTGGAAAAAAAAATTTTTGTAAAAAGTTTTTTGTTAAAAATAATTTTTATATTTTGAAAAGTAAAATTTATTTTTGTTGGAAAAATATATTTTATTTTTTTATATCAGTAATTTATTATTTTAACAGGAGAACACTTTTTTGGATTGCTCGTTTTTAAAACTTTAAGTACTGTTAGTAAAAAATTTTATTTAAACTGATTAATCTGCAAGTCTATAAAATTTTTCTCAACCAAGGAAAATAAGTCTTTTTTCACCAAAAAATGAGACACATTAAACCGGACAAACTTTTACTTTTAAAATACACTTTGTTCTTTTTTCGTCGAACATAAAATGAGCTATGATTTTTTTTGCGTTGCAAAATGCAATAATGAAAACAAAAAATGACAACATAAATATAACACACAATAAATTTTTTTCTTGTTTGCTTATCAAAACTCGCCCGTTGAGTTGTATAGACTTTTTTAAACAAACAAAAAAAGTTAAAAATCTATGCTAAACAATATTTTTTGAATATTTTGTATTATTTAAAACTAAGATAACTGCTTTGGAAAAGCTTTGTTGTATTAGAAATATGTTAAGTAAAATTAAACATGCCATGATCAACAGTAAAAAAAAGTTCCAGTAATCTGCTCCGTGTCATATTTAAAAAATAAAAATGTAAATTATGTATGTTGAGAATCGTAAAAAATTACATAATTTTTTAAAAGCATGCAAGAAAAAAATTCTGATGAAGCAAATGTAATATATGTTTAACGTTTCTGCGACCAAATCTGTGTTTATGTTTTCTTTTACCACGGAATAAAAAAAATCTAATTAATTAGATTTTTAATGTTTATTTTAGCACGATAGTTCATCGATTGAAATTAAAAAATACAACATGTGCAAATCTGAAACATATTTGTTGGAAAAATTTTAACTAAAGAAAATCAAATATTCAAATATTATCAATTCTTGGTTATTAAAAAATAAAAACCTTGAAAGAAAAAACAGCAAAAAAAATCGACAAATCTGTTAAAACCAGATGAAAGAAAATGTTGGCACTAGAAAGGTCAAAAAAATGTTCATTTTATGAAAGAATGTTTAGATATTTTGCAAAAGATTTTTTGCTCGGTCAAAAATACTTCAGTTGGACGGCAAAAGGATATTTGTAAAAACATAATCGATTTATGCTTGCTTTCTTTCTGCAATTTTTAAGGAAAATAATTTGGGAAGCAAAGGCAGTGATACTATTTTTTAATCATTTTTTTGCCAAATTATTGGTCTTTTCAATGTATTTTTCATAAATAAGTAAATAATGAAAAAGTCAAAAATCAATTTTATTTTTTAAATATGATTGTTTTGCAAAATGTCGGTATTTTTTTACTGTTGGCCATGCCATGTTTAATTTTACTTAATATATTTCTAATACAACAATGCTTTTCCAAAGCAGTTATGTTATTTTTAAATAATACAAAATATTCAAAAAATATTCTACAGCACTGATTTTTTTGTTTGTTAAAAAAAGTCGATAAAACTCAACGGCCGCGTTTTGATAAGAAAAAAATACAAGGAAAAAAATTTATTGTGTGTTTTATGTTGTCATTTTCTTGTTTTCGTCATTGCATTTTGCAATGCAAAAACAAATCATAGCTCACAACTTTCTCGTTTTTTATGTTCGACGAAAAAAATAACAAAGTGTTTTTGTAAAGCAAAAGTTTGTCCGGTTTAATGTATCTCATTTTTTGGTGAAAAAAAACTTATTTTTCTTGGTTGAGAAAAATATATTTTTTCCTTGTGACAATATTTGAATATTTTATTTTATAAAAAAAGCCAACCGAAACATTTATAAAATAAAACTATATTTGTATTCGATTAAATGTTTCATATTTTCGAGATTTTTAAATTGATAACAAATGCTTTTAAGCTATTTATATGCTCAATTTTAAAAAAATTTTTGTACTCATATTCTTCTCAAAAGTATTTACAACAGAATAAACGATTCTCTTTTTTACTATATTAAAAAAGGACAAAAAAACTCAGACACAAGAAGTTTTAACCATTTAATCCCAAGTTTGTTGTCGCTATTTTAGCAATTGATTAATGTTTAACGCTGTCAGTTTAAATTCTGCTAAACACTTTTAAGAATTAAAATTCATTTTGCCATTTTTTCAGCAAAAAACGCAATTGTTTCGATCAGTAAACTTTTTCCTTTGATCAAAATCAAAGTGATTACTTCTCTCTTTTCCTTCTTTCGGGGAATATTCAGCAGAAAAAAAAGAACAACAAAGAATGTTTGTCCGTTTAAAATTGTTTTTTTTTCAAAAAAAACAAGATTTTTTACCATTGATTTTTTTCTGTCGTTGTTTTAATATTTTATTTTTTAAAGATGCCAATAAAAAAAAGTTACAAATTAAAAATGTATTAAATTTAAAAAAATGTGTTTTAATTCAGAGAAATTTTGTCATTTAACAAATAAAAACAAACGATATACAAGACAACATAAACATATTTAAAAAAATGCTGGTATTTCTAACCACATGAAAGTATGTAATTCCCTTTTTTTACCCTACATCAGAAAAAGGATAAGAATATTTTAAAATCAAAGAATCCAATTTCTTTCTTTTTTTAGTTATTGTTTTATTTCATGTTAATAATATTCAATAAGATCTCTTCAAAAAATTAGTAAAAAATATTATACCAAAATATTGTATGTCAAAAATAGCTTTTAAATATTGTTCGAAAAAATAATCAATACCAATTTTTTTAATAATGTTAAACTGTCATGGCATTATAATTTTTTTTAAATTATAAAAGTATCGCGTTTTATTATTGAAAGATAAATATTCGCTATGTAAAATAAAATATTCAAAAGATAAATAAAATAATTCATTTTAACACCCTTGAAAAATTTTTAGTCTAATTTAAGTGGAGCCTGTGTTTGCAATTATGTCTAGCAAAAGCGAATCGGTAGAACACAAAAATGTAAGAAAAATGAGATAAAAACGAAAGCAAAAAAACGAACGGTGTTTTTCCTATCGAACGTCTCATTTTTGTAGAGAAAAAGACATTTTTTTTTGGCGAACATTGGATTTCTTTGTGACAATGTTTGAATATTTAATTTTTAAAAAGAACACCAAAAATAGTTATAAAATAAAACAATATATTTAAATGTAAAAAAAAAGGTTCATTTTAATGAGTTTAATAAATGGTAAAAGCACAAAGAAAAATCAAAACGTGCAGTTTAAAAAAAATGTTTGTACACAAATTCTTTGCAAAAGTAAAATTAGTTTTTTTAAAAAACAAACAGTTTAATAAAAACACAACAAATAAAACCTTCGCCACTTTTAATGTTTTTACGCATTTTTTTTGAACACAAAAATTGTAGTTTACGCGCTTTTCGCCCTTTTGGAAGGAAAAAGAGAACAACAAAAAGGATCTGTCCGTTTTTAAAAGTTTTTTTTTCAAGAAAATAATTCATTTTTATTGAATTTTTTTTCGAAACATTGTTTGAATATTTTATTTCTTAAACAACGCAATAAAAAAGATACAAACGAACGTTGTATTATTTATACAAGAGAAAAAATGTGTATTAAGTTAGAAAAGTTGGAGTAAAAAATGTAAAAATGAAATACAAACAATGCTCCAACTTATATTCTCATATCCAAAAAAATGATATATATTTTGTTACCAATGTAACTCCATATTTAAAAAAAATGACATTAAAGTTTTTGCTTTATAATGAAAAAGATTTAAAAAAATTTTCCAACCTAGAAAGCAGTGTGTCAGACTTTTTTTCTTCTTTTCGATGTTGTTTTTGACCACAAGTGTGTGTGGTCAACGTCCCTCTCTTTTTTTTATTCTTCACATAAGATTTGCAGCAACTCATGCTACACAAAATGTGTATTTTTTCTTGCTTCTTTTTTTTCTAAAAATATCGACTCACGTCTTTTTTTAGTCTATGAAGAATTATTTTTTTTGTGTATGTTGTAATTTTGTAGCCTTTTAGGAAACGGCTGCATTTACATATTTCTGAGTCTATTATTTTATATTTATATTAATGAAAATTATTTATTAAATTTTCTGTTTCGATTATAAGGTTGAAACTGAAAATTTAATTTTTCATACTGTAACGAAAAAAATGACGAAGAAAAAAAAGGAAAAAATGTTCCCTGCCACTGTTTACATGAATGACACATATTTTTTGCTTCAGTTATCTTTAAAATAGCCATTTGTAGCTGAAAAAATAATTTAATTGAACCAAGTCAGTGTAAAGAATTGCTTTTGATGAACAAAAAATTTTTTCATTGTAAAATTAAAGAAATAATATTATTTTACAGCCCAATAAGTTTTTAATCTTCCATTTTGAAAGAGATATATGAGGTCATAACGTTTTTTTAATCTGCTAAAAATTAATTGATGAGACAATATTTTCGTTTTCATACATTTTATTAAGCAATACAGTATCCATTTTCATGAATTTCTGCTTAAACGAATTTTAATTAACACAAAAATTATATAAAGTTACCTTTATTTGAGTAAAAATTGTCAGTTTCCAATATTCACATTTAACTAAAAAGATGACATGGGTGATAAAATTAGCGAGATATAATGAAATAACAGCTTCTACATTTGGAATACTTTTAAATTTGTTATTGATTTATATCGTTTGTACGGTAAAATCAAAAGTTGGAAATATTAGTAGAATTTTATTACAAAATTGTTTTTTGGATATTACTTTGGCAGTTGCGACATTCCTGGCAGGAGTGGTAAGTTTGAAAATGACTGATATTGCCAAAAACGATTTGGGGGGGGGGGTTCAGAATAGTCATAAAACATAATACTAAAAAGTCTAAAAACATTTTTTAGCATCCATTTATTATAAATCGAATATATTACATTGTAATTGGAAGTTGGTTAAATGTTTATGGTTTTGAATGTGCAAGTTTTTTGATTGCATTTTATGGGGCATCTGTAATTTTGAGCATTCAAGCTCTGCCAGTTCCATTTTATGTTCGATATCAAATTCTTTGCAAGTAAGTCGTCCCAATAGCTCCTATCCTTTTTTTAAACAATTAACCTTTCAGAGATAAAATGGTTACGTTAAAACAATTTATCATTTTATATGGCATACTTTTTTGTGCCTTTATTATAATGTTTTGTTTGGCATTATGGTGTTATCCTCGAAATCAAAGCTTTTATGAGTCATTTAAAAATGTAACAATGATTGAATATTGGTTGGAAGAATTTCCAAATGGACCAACTTTTTTGGCAAGAAAAATTGGGGTAAGTTGGGCGGATATGGATTACCTTGTCTGACTTTGGCATTTCGTATAATATAATTTTATTATAACACCATTTTTAAATTTTCTTTTCCAAATCCAACTTTATTACTTTTATAGGACATTGAATTGATAAGCTTCGTCGGATTTGCATTAATTACATCGGCTGTCAGTTATTCCTTAGTTTTATATTACAGTATTAGAATTAGCCGGCATTTAAGTCATCACACAAATATGTTTAAGCAAACGAAAATTCCAAATAAACAACTTCATCGAACTTTAATCGCTCAAGTATGTGATCTTTAAAAAATTAAAATACGGCACTTTTCTCGTTTACGTCATCCTACCAAAAATTCATTCACAAAACCAACAACCGCTCATCCGCCCCACCCGTCCACCCTTTTAAGATCTCATTACAAACACATATTTTTATGCAAATTTTTGGTGGGGTGGGGTAAACGAGAAAAGTACCTTAAAATACTATTTTTTAGGCATTTGGACCATTAATTGTTGGAAATGGTCCAATTTTTTTATTGATTGTAATGATTTTTGTTGGAATTGAAAATAATAATGCTTCAATTGCACTTTCATCGATGTTTGGATATGTTGGAGTTGTAAATCCTTTGGCAGCATTGATTATTATTGCACCATATCGAAATCATATAACACAAATATTTAAAATACGTCATACAGCATCGATTCATGCAAGTGCTATCGTTCCAATTCCAAATACAAACTCTTCTACTAGAGCGATGCCTAACATTTTGTTGCCACATTAAGAAATGATTAATAATGTTTTTCATATAATGTCAATAACAATGCTATTGAAATAAATTTATTTTTACAGAGATGTGTACCATGTTTTTCTTGTTTTTAAGTTATACACATTTGTAAATTTTAAGACATTTCAAAATTTATTTCCAAAAAAACTATAATAAAAAGGTTTTTTTTGTATTTCTTGTGAGTAAAAACCTTGCACAAAATCAACATATTTTCGGACAGAAAAAACATTAAATATCTCCATTTTCACAGTTTCTTTAAATCATCATCTGTGGATGTTGAAGGATCAAACAAAACATACGAAATTGGACATTCTGAGGATGGCTGATAAGGTATCGAAAATGGTTCGGTTATTCCCGTGTTCACTGAATTGTAATCTTCAGAAAGCTGTTCGTAATTTTGTGGGAGAAAAGGATATTGAGAATATTGGGCATCAGAAAATTGTTGAATACTTTGCGTTTCTTGATTTTGAATTGTGGTATAAATTGTACGTGAGCTACTTCCTCCTTGTGGTTCATGATAAGGATTAATTGGTTGTTGTAAGTTTGAAATCGTTGGATATGTTACTTGCAATTCATTATGAAATTCTTCGTCGTCGTCTTCATTGATTTCATCACCATCAGAATCTACTTCAGAACTTTCAAGGCGTTTCATTTTCCGCTTTTTTGTTGGCGGTGAATTTTTGTCTTCTTTGTTATCTGTTTTTTCTGATGGTGGATAATATTTAATTCTTTTGGCACCCATTTTATACCATGTTAAACATGGCGGACATAATCGTGTCTTAATCAAAGTTTTCCATTTTTCGGCTTTCCACAATTCAATATACGATGGATTCTTTTTACTCTAAAAACGTGTAACACGATTCATTTAACGGGTTATAAACAAAAATTTTTAACGTATGTATTTTGTTTAAAAAAAGTGTTTTCAACATTACACGAAAAACTAACCTTTAAATCATCAACTTCTTGAAATATTGGATAATCCATTGTCATTAATTGTTCTACCAAATTTTCATCAGTTTCTGTGCCGCAATTTGCACAACATTTACAAAAATATTTTTCAGTCTTTTTAAATTTTCGTGATTTTTTAAAATCTAAATTTAACAGTTTTTCGTCGTCATAAACAAATTCGTTATTGTTTCGATATGAAATATCTGTAAAAATTTTAATTGGATGTGATTCATTTCCGCCAAAGTTATTCCATTTTTCTTGAATATCATAACATTCAATATCTATTTCATTTTTATCTGGAGCAGGAAAAAACTTTTTTCGGGGCAAAGGGTAAATGTTTTAATGTTGAATTATCTGTTATATCCAGAAATAATAACTGCTGGCACTGCCTTGAAAGTTGTGGACAAATATAATGCAAATTAGAAGCTGATAAATCATTTAATGGATAAATTTTAAGTGCACAAGGTAGTGTTCTTAAATCAAGTCCATCGGCAGTTAAACTTTTTAGGTATTTTGGTAATCTGTTCCAAAGAACGTCATCCAAGTCTTCAAATACAAATGGATTATTCCCAATATTTAATTCGGATATTTGAATATAGTTTTCAAATCCTATAGGGAGTGATTGCAGCTTATTTTGATCTAAATTTAAATCCAACCTAAAAATTTCAGTTTTTCATTATAAAAAAAATACGTTTTTTACTTTGGTATCACAACATCATCGCCAAAAGTAGCGGATAGAATATCTGAGCAAACAATTATAGATATTTGATTGTAAGACAAATCCAAACATTTTAATTTAATACAATGTTCCATTAAATCAAGCTTTTCAAACAAATTATGAGAAAGATAAAGATTTGCAAGATTCACAGGCATAAATTCAAATGGAAAAGTAGTGAGTTTGTTGTTTGATAAATTTATGGTATGCAAATGAATGTAATCCGGAGTAATATTAAAAACTTGGATTGAAGAGTTAAACACGTGTAATTGTTTTAAATTTAAAGGCAAAACATTTGGTGGTAAAATCTGAAAATATGTGTTTTATGAAACTGTTGAAAAACAGCATGGCACGGGCTCATTTGGTGTTTACTTAAGGGGTTTTTCGCACAGGGGGGTTATGACTAAACCAAGCACGGAGAATTTTTTAGTGGCATTTTCAAGCTTTTAAAATTATTTTTAAGCATTGTTATTGATGTTGGGGGTATTGTAGCATACGGTAATTACAAAAATGCTATCTACTTTTAGACAAATAAACATACGAAGCTCTTTTTGCTACTAATATAATCCTATGGTATAGGGAAACAAAGTTACGTGCTGCTACGTTGATTTCCATGTCCAGTTTTAAGTTTAGGTTAAATTACATAAAATTAGAAAATTCCACTATCATGTACCCCAACATCATATAATCGTATCAACTTCGGTTCAAGTGGTACACAAGTGGTTCCAATACTTTTTATTTTTTTTCAACAACCTATTAAACAAAGTTACATCACTTTTTCGTTGATTAAAAGCTACATCTCTGATTTCTGGGGGTTCAAACTTTTAATTATGCAAAATTCTGAAAAAAATGGTCAATTTTCAATTACCCAGAAATTTTTATAAAAGCTACCCAGACCTTTTCGGACGCTTTTAATCAGTAAAGGAGATCTATGTGAACAATAAAAATATTGTAGAATACCCATTTTTCATGTAATACTAAAATAGCATCATAAAAAGTGCCAAAAAACAGGGTTTTTTGCTAATTTTGACCATTTTGGTTTTTTTAACGGCACATTTCCAAATTAACCCAGATATCGCTAAAAACTTTTTTTTGGTCTTTCTGGACCCATTGGCATCGTTTAAGACCAAAACGGCCTAACTATACGTTTTTCATCCAAAAATGAGCCCGTGATGGCACGCCAGGATTAATAATAAAGGGGTTAAAAAATTAAAAATAGTAAACTGTCGGATCATTATTATCTAATTATCTCATTTTTTGTTTTTCCAAGAAAAAAATCCGGCTCTGCTGAAGAATGACCGTCCGGATAAAATAAAGAATCTTTTATTGTTAACATATTTTAAGACGAATGGCGTCCAGAGGTAACGGTCGAAACGCCCTCTGCAGGTAAGTACTAACACAAATTTTAGATTTACAACATTTTGTATTATATATTTATATTATTAATTTACTACTTATTATTTTTGTTATTTTTATTTTAATTAAGTATGACTCAAAATTATAATGTTAGTAAAAAACTTACACCAATATTAGCATATCGGATATCAAGTATTTCAAGACGTGGAAAATTATTACTACTGATTTCAATAATGTTATTAAACGTGCCAGTAATGCTTTTTATATTACTGTTAACAAATGCCCATGGAATATTCTGCCAAATAAAGAATAATTAGTTTAAAAACATTTTAAATAACATTACTTGGATATTGCAATTTGTAAGTTTTAAATCTTTCAAATTAACCAAACGTTGAATATTTTGTGAAATTGTTTTTAATCCAGTTTTAACGCAGCTAAAAGTTTCTATACTAATTGGTAAATTTTCCCATGGAATTCCATCATTTTCAAGATTCTCATTATAATCTAAATACAAACTCTTCAGTTGCTTCAAACGCGAGATATATGATGAAATTGTTTTTAAGCGATTGAAGGCAAGATTTAAATGTGTTACAGAATCTGGCATGCGTTGAAAAACAATGTCTGGTATTTCTTTTATATCTGCTGATATCCTCAATATTAATAGTATACTTAAAGTTGAAAGACATTCAGCAAAAGTTTCCCAAGCTTTTAAAGATGTATCAATAATCGTGACATTAATATATAACAAATCATTTATCAGTCGATTTTTGAACCATCCAATGTCAAACAACGATACATCAACTAAAAAAATAAATGTTTGAATTTCTGAGAGAAGTTTTATTACTTACCATAATTAAATTGCAAAGCGATCACATTCTTTTTTACTTTATCTTTTCTTTCGTGATATTGCCTTGAAGTGGTGATACTAAAAAATAAAGTATAATTAAAACATCATTTTATTTATAAACATATATTACGTTAGATTTTGAAATTTTTGCCAATATGATTTTTGTATGTATCTGGCATTTCCAGGGACAAACGCTGTAGACCCAATTGGACAATAACATAAATCTTCGATTACATCTTTAACATCCATTATTTTTTGCTTCAATGTTTTATCATCATCTTTTTTCACATATGGCTTTTTTACATAATCGAAAGCTTCTTCTTCGAGACCTTAAAATAAACTTTTGTCATTACAAAAGATTCTTATGTTTTTTACAATTTTGTTCTTGAACATATTGTTGTACATCTTTTAAATAAGTTGCATAAGTATCTCTAATATATTTGTCTTTATCCCCTTTTCCGGTTATTATCTGCAAATATATAAATTAAGATGGATTGCAAAATAAGCTTTAAAAATACATTTAGAAACCGAATTGTAACTTCTGACAGCCATATTGGATAAGTTTCATTTTGATTTTTTGGAAATTCAAATTTTATTACATAATTTAATCTATCAATATCTTTAATAATTACAGAACCTGGCTAAAATGTCTATGTTAAAGAGCGTTTAAAATGTATCCAAAAACCTGCATTTTTATTTCAAATAACATTTTATTCCTTTCAAATGAAAACCACCAAGTTGTAATTTCGGCTTCTTTGTTTTCACTTTCCTTGTCAGAAATATTTTTCAGATATTCAATTGCAACATCTGTAACAGAATATCTTTGAAATTCATTAATTGCAGATTTAATATTGTAAGGATTTTCGGCTCCATTTAAAACCACATATCTTCTTTTCGAACTTTTTATTTTGTCATAATCGACATCAGAATCTGGCATATCTGATTTCATGGTAAGAGTTGTTAAACAAATAAATCGCATATTTAAAATGCGGAAAAAAACTTTGGTAAAAATGCAAAATTAAAATCAAAAAACAGTTTTTTCTTCCTTTTCCGAGAAGCTGTAAAAAATCAATATCAAAAAACAAACAAACAAAAACGTTTTAATTTTCTTTGTAAAAATTGTTATCATTTTTCACAACAAAATTTTCATCCCATGTTTCTGCAATTGAAGTAGAAAAAAGAGTAAACAACTTTTAAGCTTTTTGTTTAAAAGTTGAACCCATTTTTTTCATTCTTTATTTTTTAAGAATTAAAATTTAATTCTTAAAAGACTGATTTTGCTTTTTTGATTTTTTTCAAACTTCTTTTTCTAATTTTGGTCTTTAATTAATTTAGTAATAAGCACAAACGTTTAACAAAAAGAAAAAAAAAGAAAAATCTTGCGTATTTGAAAAGTAACTGATTGATATTTTGACAAATATGTAATTTATTAGTATTGCACCAGGAAAACGAAGTTCCATGAGAATCAAAAAAAATGTTTCTTTTTTTATAATTTGTTTGTATGTCAAAAATTTAATCTTTTCACTATAGAATAAAGTTTTTTTACAAAATGATCAAATATTCAAAAAAAAGTTTAACGTTTAAAGCTTGTAAAACTTGTTCAAAGAACTATATTTTTTAAAAAGAAGAAAGAAAAGACACAACAAAATAGTGTTGCAAAATGCTTTTTTTTTATTTAGCATTTGCGTAAAATATGTATGCTGTTGTGCTGACAAAATGGATGGAAGTGAAAGACAACAACAATTTTTTTCCTGTAAAAAGCATCGTTGATTTTTTTTCAAACATATGTCAAAGACAGCAAAAAAACATTAGACTATCCTTTCTCTTTGCAAATAAAATGTTTGAAAAAATAATTCGCAAAACTTTCATGAAAAAAAATGTAGTTTCGCATTTTTTTTCATGAAAGACTGACAAAAAATGCGAAACTACATTTGCTTTCGGTGAAGCTCTGTTATCACAAAAATTTCAAATTTTGTTATAGCATTTAAACTTTTGGTAAGAAAAAAAGGAAAAAAGGCAGAATATCAAAGGAAAAACCTGCTTTGGCGATTTTTTCCTAAAAAGGGGTAACACTGTTTTTTTTAGAAAATGAAAAGAAAACCATCCTTTTAAGGAACTAACTAATGGACATTTCTGATATTAATATTGTAATTATCAACACTTGTAAAGTGTGTTGCTTTTCACATTTGATTTAATTATGTTTGAAAACTCGCTACTTCATTAAAAAAATTTCAGCAAAATTATAAAATATTCAAATTAAGTTTTACAAAATTTATGACTTTGTTTTAAGATGTCCTCTTTTGAGCATAAAAAGAAAGAGAGCAAAGAAATATTTTTGGATATTTTCTCACTTGTGACGAAATATTTTTTGTTGGGTCTGCAAAATGAACAAAAATAAATCGGCAACAACAATTTTTTTCATCGGCGCTGTTTGTTTTTGTTTTAAAGGTTTGACAAAGTTTTTTCGTCAAAAATACTACGAATGTGAATGACTGAGAGAAAATTTCAACACTTTTCATTCTTCATTGCTCATATTCACCGATAGGTTATTTAATTTTTAATAAAGATTTTGTTAAAAACTTTTGAATTTTTTAAAATATTATCAAATGTTTTGGAGTTTCCTTCGAAGTTACAAATAATAAAGCAAAACTTATTTCGTAAAAAATCATTCATCTCATTATTCTGAATAAATTATTCAACATTATTTTATTTATAAGTATGCAATTATTGTTTCAAAAAATGTCAAAACTTTCAAATATATTAAACATTCATTTTCCATTATTTTTTGCTCATTTTTCCAGCTTTTATAAAAAATAAATCGTTTTCTTTTTCAAAAATCATTTAAAAAACAAAAAACTCAAATTTGAAAAAAGTAAAACCTGTTTTATAAATTTTGTTGAAAAATGCCAAGAAATGTATGAGCAAAATTTGCAGTTAATTGGAACGTAGAATCGTATTAATACAAATTTCATAAAAAAATAAACATAATTATCAAATGAAAAACCCCTGTTTAAAAAACCATTTATAAAAAAACGCATTGGCAGACACAAAATTGAAAAAAAAATTATTACAGGTTTTTGAATAAATTTTGAAAGTATTCAAAAAATTCCGCAATGAGGAAAGTACGTTATGTACTGTACATAAAAATATTTTTATAAGATTTAGTTATTTATTGATACCGAAAAATACGTAAATTTAGAAATAAAAGTTATAATTCTTTAAAAAATATTATTTTGCTAAAACAGCTGTTTATAAAAAAAAGTAATAAATAATAAGTAATAAAAGGTTCAATTTGAAAATAAAAAAACACGTTTTTATTTTTATAAAATGAAAGTGTCGCTGCCGTCACCGCTATTTTTTCAAATATATTATTGGATTTCTCAAACTTCTTTAATTCTTACATGGTTAATTACTCCGCTTTTTCTTTATCTAATTTTTACACAATCAAAACAGCTAAAAAGTTTTAAATGGTTTATTTTGAATCATTCATTTTGGTCTGTGGCATTTGAAACGTTGATTGGATTATTTAAACCAGTTTTTCTGTTTCCTGCTTTTGCAGGATTTCCCGCAACGATTATACATGAAAATGGAGATTATCATTCTTCGGCAATTGCAATTACATTTGGATTATTTTTTGGAATAAATTATACTGCTTCAATTTGTGTAACAATTTGTAATCGATATATGACAACATTTCCATCAAAATTTACAAATTGGATTACAAGAAAATTTATAATTATTGTAGCATGCTTTTGTTTACTTTGCATTTATATTCCATTATTTATCGCAATTATTCCAGCACTTTCAAAAACAGATTTTACCGAAATTATTGCAGAAGCAAAATCCTACGACGATTTTTTTCATTCCTTTCAAGACCCTTCTGTCTTTTTTGTTTCAACAGAAAGTGTCAAAATTGCATTAATTGTTGTTTTATTCTGTTTATTTTTTGTTGATTTTCTTGGAATTATTGTAATTTTCGTCTTTAAATATCTTATTCGAGAAAATTCAACAGTATCTGTGACCAAAATTCAACGATCAATGATTATTAGTTCTGTGGTACAAATTTCACTTTCAACACTTTTTTTAAATTTACCAATTGCAACAATGATTCTTTTAATCCTTTTTGAAGTTCCACATTCTTCAAAATATGCATGTATTTGTTTATCGCTGATTTCGGTGCATGCAGTTTTAGAATTTCTTGCAACATTTTATTTTGTACTTCCTTATCGAAAATTTTTTCAAAACAAATTTCAGAAAATTTTGGTTCAAAGCAAATTTCGAAATTCTTCAACAACTGTAAGATTGGTTACGATCCCCTCTGTTAGTTCAGTGATTTTGAAATAAATTTGCAATTTTCACATGAACCTTTTATCACTTATTATTTTTTTTAAACAGGTGTTTTAGCAAAATAATATTTTTTAAAGAAATATAACTTTTATTTATTAATTTTTGGTTACGTATTTCTCGGTATCAATAAAAAACTAAATCTTATTAAAATATTTTTATGTAACTTCATCAAAGCGGAATTTTTGAATACTTTCATAATGTATCAGAAACATGTAATAATTTTTTTTTAATTTAAATAAATAACTTTTTAAAAACATGTGCAACTTTTGAGTTTTAGATACATCAAAGCAGCAACAGGTGAATAATATTTTTTAACTGAAAGTCAACATTTATCTCAATAAAATGTTTTAATTTGAATTCTTTGCATTTTTTAATTAAAAAACAAAAAAAAATTTTAAATTTTCATTCTCTTTCAATAATACGTTAATTTAGACTTGCCTGATCAGGATTAGTCAAAATCTGTGTAGTTCAAAAATTTTTTTCAAATTTGCAAAAAAATATACGGATACATTTTCGACCTCTCAGAAGTCATTATCGAATAAAATTTCATACTTTTTTAAAAGTATATAATTAATATTGTTTGGGATCGGAAAACGATTTCACATAGCGAAAAAACTTTTTTGAAAATTTATGCTAATTGGGGGATCTCACATATCCCCTAGATCCTCTGAGGTACTTTAAATAAAAATGGATTTGACATTCGTTTTTCCCGACCCAATATTACCCTTATCTGAAAGTTTGTAGTCTGTAGCTTGAAATCTATTTTTTTTTCGCTTTGACTTTTTCATATTTGTTTGAATTTGAAAAAAAGTGGTTTTAGTAAATATAAAATTTAATTTTACAATTGTGTATTTTCAAAAAACAAACACATTAAATTTTTTAAGATGGTGCTGAGGAACTTATTACAGGTTTTGGAACAGTTTTACATCCATTAATTTTTGCAATATTTTCATTTCTTTTTTTCATTTTTTTAATTGTTTTTGAATAAATTATTGAACACAGAAATCCATTAACAGATGAAACAGGTCGAATATAACATCCAAAAACATTGACAGGATTTTCTTGTAAATACAAAGTTGCAATAAAACCAGCCGAATGAATGATAATATCCAAAATTGCTTGAACAAGGACAATATTAATTGTAACATATGCAGTAAATTTATCTGTTGACGATTGAAAATTTGTTGTTTTCACAAAATAAAAAAGTATTGAAAGTGCAAATAGGATTAAAAGTGATAAAATAACTGTAAGAATATTTACACGTAAATCCACGTCAGTTTTTTCACTTTGACAATTTGGTGTTACACATGCTGCAAAAATTTGATTATATAAAAAAAGTTTGTTTAAAAACTTACTATATGAATCAGAAAGTCTTAAATTTGCGTCACCCAAAAGTCCTTGCGCAATAAAGCAATAAACAATTAATGAAGAAAAAATTGTTGCAAAAACAAATAAAATTTGTGTTCGTTTCATTGATTGATAACTATAAAAAATAAAAACTAAACATCTTTCAATTGTTAAAAATAATAATGAAACTGCGGGAATTGGAATAAATGGAAGAACGCCAAAATATGAAAACAATATGATTTTTGGATTGTATTTGATTGCTGAAAACGTTTGTTTTTGGTCATCATAAAAAGTTTTAAAGGGAGCGTTAAATATAAATAAAATCACCTTCTTTGATTGCTTTTAGCCAGAGCTGGGCAATCGCAGGCTATCATAGCTGATCGTAAACTTACGCAGCCATATTTTCCCGAGAAATGAAAAAAATTGTTCGGGAAAAATTGCTGCTTAAGATTACGATCAGCAATAATAGTCGGCGATTGCCCAGCTCTGCTTTTAGCATAAAATTTTCAGCTTGATTACAAAACTTATAATCAAATAATAAAAGAACTTCTAAGTTTTTGCAAACAAGGCGAAAATTTCTTGTGCAGCTTTTTTCAAACATAAAAAGTCCAAAATTAATGCAAATTTTGCACCTCCATAAAACCACTTACTCGATGAATTCCATAATGCAATAAGATAAGTATTTTGGATTATCCATCCTGATGCCATTGCAATCCATGAAATAATATGTGCCACAATTAACAGCGATAGAAAAATTTTTGTTTTAAATAATCGAAATAATATCGCATAAAGAGTTTGCAAATTTAAAAATATACTACAAATACAAAAAACATTACTAAAAATTGTTTGACCTAAAACAAGATAAAACAAATACGACCGCATATTTAAAGAAAAATATACTTTTTTGGCAATTTTGTGTTTTTTCGAGAAAATTTTTATGCACTTTTATTGAGGTAAATTGTGTTATGGAAGTTAATTCAATAAACTGTTATTATTGCAATCAAATGTGGTATTCTATAAACGTAAATTAAATAAAAGGTTCAAAGAAAAAATTTTTTTTCTAAAGGTGTTTTTATTATTTTCAATGCAAATTGCTTTTTGAACTTTATTTAATAAAAGAAAAAAGTTATACAATTTTTACCACGTGTTTTTAAAAAAGCAGAAATAAAATTACTATAGTTTTTTCAAAAAGAATATTACAGACGTAAGAAAAAATTAAATTTAACAGGTGTACCTAATTTTGTACTCAAAAAAACAAAGACAAAGTAAACAATTTTTTTTCCTATTTTCGGTTAAAATCCTTTCAAAATAATTTTTTTATTGCACTTTAAAACAATCAACTCTAACTGCAGTACGCTTTAAAAATTAAAAATATTCAATTAGTTGTTTTTTAGAAAAATTTTAATATTTTGACAATTTTTGAGTTAGCTAGTCCCGTCCCAAGCGGGTACTAGCTAACGCAGGATCGGGACGGGCAGAACTGCAAAAAGTGATCATCTCGGTGCCATGTCTGATTCCAAAGCTGAACGTCAGTTGTTGTTCCATTTGCATACTTGTGTTTTTCTTGGTATTTAAATTATTATTAATAAAATTGTAAAAGCAATATTTTGTAATTGCATTACTTTTGAATGTTTTGTGTTATTTTAGTGTTGTTGCGCCGCTGCCGTGCCGATGGTAAATTGAAAATTTTAAAGGAAATTTCCGATAATCAAAAGGTGTCACTGGGGTGGCTGCACCCTTTGATGATGAAGCCGTTTCAAAACAGTGTATACTGGAAATATAGTTATGCGCTTTTTTTTTGGCACAATTGCAGTAAATTGTTTTCACTCCATGCAGTGCGGCCTTTAATTATAACTTTCTGCAAAAATGCGAAATAAAAGTCTATGTATTCTATCGTTGCCTTTGCATAAATTGGAGAAAAAAGTGTGGTCCACCAGTCCCCTCAAAAGTCATATGACAAGAACTGCACAAATACGCAACACCCACATGGGAATTTCTTCCAGGTCAACGATGGACAACTGTTTTGCTCTTTTTTTCTTGACCTTGTTTACTATCTTTCTTTTTTTTAGTTTTTCTAACTCTTCTTTTCTCTTCATTTTTGAAAAAGATCAACTTGTTTATCAGCGCGTTTTTCTTTTTCTTTCTATTTTTTTGAGCCAATTGTATGTGTTTTTAGTAAATTTAAACCTTTTACTCTTAAAGTACGTTCCATTAGTTCAAGCTTGAGTTCATTTGAATCGACAAAACGGCGATATTCAAAGTAATAAACTTAAACCTTTTTTTTAGAAAATGAGAATCCTTTTTGTTCTTGCTTTAGCTGCCGTCTTGATTGCCTCTGTCTTTGGTAATCTGTAAGTCACTTTTTGGTAGTTGTAATAAAAAAAAGAACGCTCTTTTTAGTCATCGTGGAGCACGTTACACTGACCCAAACTATCATTTCGGTGGAGCTGATATATTTCATAGACGTGTTGCTCGACAAGCCCATAATTCAAACAAGCACAACAGCAATTCACAAGCTCCACAAAGTCATACACGGGTTCAAGGAAAAAGTATTTTTAGCCAAACTCGAAATACTAACACATAAAAAATCGCCAAATTTTATCCTGAAAGTCATGAATTTGATACCTCATAGTTTTTATCGTATAATAAATATTAAGTTGCAATTTTTGATTACTGAGACAACAAAAACAGTGTGTTCGCCGTTCCGTTCTGGAACGGGAACGCGTTCTTTGAAATTTCAGAACAAAACAGATGCTAGAAGAACGGATGGAACGCGTTCTTTTCTTTATTTTAATACGTTCCGTTCCATAAGGCATTTTTGCAAAAAATTCAACTAAAAAGGTCATGAAATTTTTTTTATTTTTTCTCTCTTTTTGAAAGCTGTGTATTCTGTTGTCATTTTTTGTCAACTCAAGCCTAATTTATTTTGTGCTTTGATTTTTTCTTTAAAATTATTATAATTTTTTCAAAAAGAATATTACAGACGTAAGAAAAAATTAAATTTAACAGGTGTACCTAATTTTATACTCGAAAAAATAAAGACAAAGTAAACGATTTTTTTGCTATTTTCGGTTAAAATCTTTTCAAAATAGTTTTTTTTATTGTACTTTAAAAACAGAAATTCCTCTGGTGTTGGCAGTTGTTGTAGTAATATAGGCACTATGAGTATTAAAAACTTTTACAACACCCCCAGAATTATTGTTGTAACTTGATTTCTTAAAAACTTTATAATAAAATGCCATTGAAAGTGCCAAGATTATTGTTGTTCCGGTAACAGCATATGGACCAATATATTTTTGTATTTGATTTGCAGTTATCTGAAAGAACTGCATTTTTTCGATTATTTATGTTTTTTATGTATGTTATTTATTTATTTACCCAAAAGAAAATTTGTGCTGTAAGTAAAGGTATAAATTCAAGAATTGTCGTGCATCCAACCATAACTAATACTGTATTATTCATTCTTTTGACGGCTGAATTATTTGCATTTAATGAAACTTTAATTATTAAATATAATACGACAGCGGAAACGACATTTAAAGAAATACATCCAAATCGAATATAAAATGTTAAATGTTGACCTAAAACATTGAGGGTACTGTAGTTTAAAAATTAACATCTATTATAACAGTCCCCTAAAAGTACGGCATAGACAAAAAATTATGCCATCTCATTAAATTTTCAATGAACAAACGGTTTTTTAACTAATTTTTAAAGGAGACGGACGTTTTGATACAGTTTCGAAATCTGGATATTTGTGATTTTCAGGCAAACTGAGAGTCTTGAAACGAAAATGCGTCTTTTTTGATATAAAAAATTTAAAAGAGGACCTGTTTCAAGACTCTCAGTTTGCCTGAAAATCACAAATATCCATGATTTCAAAACTGTATCAAAACGTCCGCCTCCTTTAACTCAAATTGTCCATCTGACTCTATAGAGCAGTTGTGAGTGCGTTTGGCAAGGAACTATGAATTAAGAGGTTCGAACCCAGGTAGGTAATATTTTTATTATTATTGTTAAAAACATTTAGAAAAAGTTACATTTTTAATTTTTACTATATTTTTTGAAATTCAGAATCGTCAACTTTTTTTTGAAATTAGTTTGTAGAATTTTAAGAGAAACCGCTTTAAAAAGAATTACCTGTCATAAAACAACCAAAGAATCGACAACTTGTTTCTGCTGAACTTGGAAATATTCCAACCATTTCATTCATATAAATCACAATCCCCATCAAAATCCCCAACAACAAACAAACAACAAAAGCATACCATCGCTTTTTGTAATCATTATAACTCGTTGGAAAAAGAACATAAAAACATCGTTCAATACAAATAAAAGATTCAACTGCACCATTAAGATATAACGAAATCCATGGTATAAATCCAATTGAATATAAAATTCTTGCATCATAGATTATAACATCAGGTCTCCAAAAAATGAACATATAAATATGATAGAAAATATTTGTAAAAGAGAATATAAAAACATAACAAAAATATGTGATTAAAAGTGGTGAACATTGTCGATCTTTTGATTTTTTGAAACTGTGGAATAACAATGCTCCAGAACAATACAACGAAAAACATGAAAGCATAAAAGCTAAAATTTGTTGAAACAGAATAACATATAAAAATATATGCATTATCGTAGAATCAACAACCATAACAGAAAAGAAGTTTTTTAAAAAATAAAAAAAATTAACGAAAATTCTGCGTGATAAATACTAAACTGTTGCCTAATGTATCATAAAAATCGTGTTTTTTCAACTAATTAATTGACGCTAATTACATATCACACTGATGCATCACACAACTAAATAATTAATTAATATTAATTTCATACCACAGTTTTTCACCTGATTAAATTTTAGTCTGGTAAAAAACAGTTTCGAGAAAGATAAAACGTAATTTTAATTAAACTAATTTATTGTATTTGAAAAACAAACCTCATGTCTTTCACATACAAAAAGTGTGACATCTATCATTTTATGAAATTTTTGAATATATTCAAAAACAAAAATCATAAAAAGTGTTTTGTTCATTTAGAGATCACGTTTTATTAGAAACTTTGAAATCAAATAATTACACTGAGACTTATGATGTTTTAAAATTATTAATTAACATTAATTATTACGTGTAACGTCTTTTCGCTTAATTACGTTTTAAATATGACAAACATTAAATCTAATAAAACATTAAAAAAATGAAACTTTCTTTCGAACCTGCACTTTTATCCATTTTCGCCAACCTGCACTCGGCCATGACCTGCACTTATTAAAATTTATTTGAAACTTAGAAAATTTTGAGACTAATAAATATATAAAATAATATAAAGGGACAATGGAAATTTTATATCCTTTAATACATTGATATAAAATTAATTTAATTTAATTTATTTATCGCTAAAAAAAAATTGAGAAAAAAATTCATTATTAAAATTTTGACTTTCGTTGCGAAACAGGAATACTGTAAAATTTCGTAGATTTTCGCGTATTTTATGAAAACATTTTGCATTTGACAGTCACCGTTTTATTGGTATAAACGTTTCAAACAGGTGCTATTTAAAAAGGATTTTCCAGTAATAACTAAAAACTGTTCTTTGCATTTGAAAGGTAATGCCCCCACATTACAGTCACCATTGTTTTTATCTCGGAGGACATTAAATGGGTATATAAACAGGTGGTATTTATATACAGTTTCTCAGTAATAACTAAAGTTGTAATTTAAACTTTAAAATTTACTTTTAACTTTTAAGTAACTACAAATTATTTTTAAATTTTAAAATCTTTATGGTTTTGTAAATGGTTGTAAAGTTATTATTACTTGGATTTGAACTGAAAGCTTTTACGTTACAAAAAGTACTAAAATTTTTTATTCATTTTACAACAAAATGAAGTATATTACTGCTTTAACATTGATATATCTCATTTTTGGAGCAGTTCTTGTAATGTTTTCGCTAAAATTTTCGAAAGATGTTTTGTTATTAAAAAATTTTTGGAAAAAAACTTCATCAATTTCACCCATTTTAAACATGTATTTTATATTTCTATTAATTTACAGTATTATTTCATTATTAAATAATGCATTTTTAATAGTGTTTTGGAGACCCGAAGAAAATATTTATAATGGATACATAATGTTTTGGCTTGGATTTTTTCAGTTTATGCTTGGATTTATGGGATCCATAATAGATATTTTTCTATGTATGGATCGATGCTTCTCAATTGTATTTCCAGTAAAATATTCTTCAAGACATAGGTTTTATTTAAGTGTTGTTTTAACTATCAGTTTTTTTATTGGAAGTGGAATAATTTTGCAGTTTAATCATTTTTTTGAAGCAATTCCAAAAACTTCTTCAACATTTTGCTCATTTTTTGGATGTCTCTTGAATGCAGTCAAAGAAATTCAAGTTGTTAAAACAAAGTTTGTATTAGCTTTTACAAATTTATTTGGTGGAATTTTATTGTATTTTTTGATGCATCGTTTGTTAAAAGGAATTCAAAGTCAAAATAAAAGTATGACAAAAAATATTTTAAAAATTATTGGCGCTACAACTGCTTTTGAATTAATTCCTGCTTCAATTGGAGAATTGTATTATAGGGTAATATTATTATTTTGGCGCTTAAACATTCTTAAAAATCTCCTTTGTTTTTTGTAGATAACCGATACAACGATAAACAATGTTATTGGTCCATATTCAGTTACGGTAACAGCAGTAAATATTACAGTTTGTGCAGCAATATATTCAAAAGCATGCTGTAAAGCTTTTGGAGATAATACTTCAGCACAAGTGTTTGCTCCTAGGTCAATAACGGCATCACGCTAATCACACTTTGTTTTTGTAATCTTTAATTATTTGTATTTGCTTCTCTTTTTATTTAAAAACATTTTTAAACTTACTATTGAAAATTCAGTTGGGGCATTGACCCATTTTCTTTCATAAATATACTCTTCTGTATAGATACAGCTATTGTAATAACGTCTTCTATAGTTGCCATAGCGGTCACGGGAACAGTTGCCATTATTATAGTGGTCACTACCATAGCGGCAACTTTTGACACTTTTCTGCTTTTGTTTTTGTTCTCATTCGTTCTTTTTCCGTTGAAAAAATTCCTAATGTTCTCGCTCGGGATATGTAGTATTCCAGAGGTCTAGTTTTTTTACTTCATTATTTATTTTAGATCAAAGTTTTAACAAAATCATAAATTAAAATTAAGATTAAAAAACTGAAAAAATGTGTCATAAATGATAAAATTTTAAAATTTTTTCATTTTTCAAATAATTTCAAATTTTTGACGAATCAGCATTTTATTAATAATGATGCAGCTTCAATTAGATCCCTGTTTGACCAAAAAGAATTTTCAAATAAATTTTATGAATTAAACTAGTCAAGGAACACAATTTTAAATGTTTTAAGTAAAAAAATAATAAAGTATTCAAATAAAAATGCCTTGCTAATGTTTTACAACAGCCAATATATAAAAAATAGACAGTCAAAACAATTTCTTTCAAAGAAGAAGTTCTTCGTCCGCCCAAAGCAATTTTTTGCTGCATTTCTTTTTCCCAGTTTTCAATTTTCAAAAACGTATGTTTTCTGCAAGGTTTTTGATCGATCGATCTTCCTTTTATAAACATTTTGTTTCAATGTTGCGCTTTTGAAATTTAGTTTTTTATGTACATGGATGCTTTTTACACGAACAGATTTTTTAATATTCAATAAATTTTTGTCAGCTTTATCATATAAAACGCTGACTTTAAAAATATTTCAACAATTCAAGAAAAAACGAGAAAAATGGCATATTTGCCTCA
>JAQIXH010000052.1:0-27399 GCA_034700145.1 Panagrolaimus detritophagus
AACCAAAAAAAGTTGCGAAAACAAAACACAAAAGTTTTTTTCTTACCAGGGAAGTACGCGAAGTGTTTGTCGAGTTTTGACTTCAAAATAGGTTCAAATTAAAGATGTAAGACGAAAAACGAATTAGTGAAAGTATTAGCTACCAATGGCTATCCAAAAAATTATAATCTCGATTAAAAGATCTAAGGAATTCCGCCGACAACAAACAGCGGCATCAAACATCAAAGGAATCCTTTGATTTTTAATTTGAGATTATAATTTTTCGGATAGCCATTGGCCCACAGCGTGCTGTTTGTTGCGTTTTTAACATTTTGCCAAAAAAAAATTTCTCAAAAAGTAGATTTTTTCTTATTCAAAATCAATGTGAAACATAAACATTTAAGTAAAATGTAACCAACGTGAAAAATAACAAAACCTAAATTTTTGTCTTTAAACTCTCTGATAAGAATCCAATTACTGGTTTTTTGATAGCTGAAAAAGTTATATAGATTTGAACCTAAAATTTCTTTTTTACATTAAGAAAAAATGTCACATCAACATAAAAAAAGTAACGTTATTATTTCTTTTACCCCCCGATTGTCTTTTAATTGAAAAATGAAATCAAAAATTGGGCTTTGATTTTGAAAGATTTTTTGTGAATTTTTCTTTTTGCAATTTATAGCAATCTATGATCTCAAATTATTGATTATCTGTACTTGTTACAACATTATCAAAATTTTTAATGTTTTTTAGTTCTTGATTTGTGTATTAATATCACTGTTACATTAAAAAAAATGTTTTACAATATTATATAAAAACATATGTATCACTCACAGCAAAAACCAAAATATTATACAAAATAATTCAACAAAGAAAGTACATTTGTCACAGAAAATTTTTTGTTGTCTGACATTTTAAATACTAAAATGACTTAAAAAACCGAGACATTTTTCTTTGTCTCACTTTTAAAAAAAAGTTCATTCGACACATTTTCTTTTCCAAAACTTTGTTGTTTGCCTTTTTTTGACCTTTTTATTACACATCTGCATTCTTTTTTTTTGCGCAAAACTTTTGACATTAAGGTTTGTTGCTTTGTCTGTTTTTGTCTGCATCATTCGTTCAAAATATTTTTTGTCTTTAAAATTAGGATGTTCAGAAATTCCTTTTTTCTTCATTCGTCAACGCTATTTTTTGTCCCTGGTTTTTTTGCAGTGTTTCTATTTGATTGGGTGAAATATATCTGCTTTGTAAATGCTGAAAAGTCTCATTTAATTTATTTTTGAATATTTGCTTAAATTATTAAATGCAACGAGAATTCTGTTGAAGCAGCTTCTGATGATTTAGTTGATGATGGTAAAAGTAATGTTCGTGCAATTGAGCATATTCATCGTATCTGTAATGTACTTCTTTAAAAAATGTGTATCAATAAACATGATCCACAAAAATCCCTCAAAGCAAATACAGATCGTTTTTGCATTACGCTCTTTTTTAAATATTTTTATAGAGAATGTGAAATGTTTTTAAGGTGAAAAAATAAATTGCAAGATTTTTATGGATAATGAACTTTGTCATAAATTACAAGATGCTAAAGATGGCATTATTCATTTTATTACCCCATAATAAAATTCCTGTATATACAACAAATAGCTAAAATGAAAAATCATTGAAAGAATAATGTAAATTTTAAAAATCAACTTATTATTTTAACTTTTAAACTGATAAGACTTTTCAAATATAAATTACATTAATAATGTTCACAACGCCAATTGCGTCCTTTATTAATTGGAAACTTTTTGTAAATTTTCCATATTTAAGTATTTCCTTGAACGCTTATTATTTTGAATAAAACGTCACTAGAAAACACCAAAATATTCAAAAACTAACTCGAAATATTTAAAAAAAAATGAACGTTTTTTTGACAAATACTAATATCAGTCGTTTCGTGCTTACAAGGTGAAATAGAAAAATAAAAAATAGCAATTTTTGCAGTCAGAAAAAGAAATATTTTATTAATTTCAAAGTTTTTAAATAAATTTCAAGTTATAAAACCAAAAAAAGTTGCGAAAACAAAACACAAAAGTTTTTTTCTTACCAGGGAAGTACGCGAAGTGTTTGTCGAGTTTCAAAAGTGATTCTATTTCTTTCTTTTGACCTTTAAATGTCTCTCTCTCTTTTTATTTAGTAGACACAAAAAGGGGATTTAAAATCTTCCAATTTCTTCTGCAAAGCAAAAGAAAAAATGTTTGCTCTTTCTTTTAAAAACGAAAGCTTTTTGGGACATTTTTATTCTTTCGAAAGCAAATAGTGCTTTTTTTGAATATTTAATGCAAAAAGGTGAAAATATTTTAAAGAATAGTTTTTTTGTTTAATTTTTTTGGTAAAATTATGTAAAAAATTTACTAAAACATTACTTGCTTTCCGCATTTTTTATTTATTGCAAAATTGCTTTTCTTTACTTTCTAAAATAATAAATTTTTTTATTTGATTTCATATTTAAATTTATTAAAATGTGTTTTTGCTTAAGCGATATCTTTAACTTTAAAATGAAAAACAGCTTTTTGAATAAATTTTAATTCAATAAATTTGAAATCTTTAGGCTTTTACTAATTTAATAAATTATTAATGTTTTTATGGAAAAAAACATATGTAAAAAACAATTTAATTATATATCAATATTTGTTCGATTTAAATACCTGTTTTTCTTTTTTTTGTTTTAATGAAATAGCATACAAATACAAATATTCAAATACGAAAACTGAAACGCGATAGCTCTATTTGATATAACATTTTCCGATAAAAAATCTTTCTTTAAAAAAAACAGTTGTTTTAAGTTTTTGCTTTTTCGAGCTTTTTTTCTTGTTTTTGTCTGCCAAATTGCCGAAAAAAATATTGACATTTAAAATTCTTTTGCAGTCTCAAATTTGTTCAATTTTTGTCTTTTTTTCGTTGGCGTTTTACAAATTTATTTGTTTTTTCAGAAAAATAAATGCACTAATTTTTGAATATTTTAGCGAAAACAAGTTTAAATATTTTTGAAAGAATCAAAATGAAAAGAAATTGTTCTGAAATATTTCTTTTGAAAATTTCTTTTTTTAAACGAAGAAGAATTTAAAGAAGCTATAAATATTAAAACTACAAAACATTAAAATTAACGAAAGATGTTTTTTATCACTGCATTTTATTTTATTTTATATCACAGTTTTTTTTGTTTTTTTATTCCAAAAAACGACAGCCATCAATTATATATTTTAAAAGTTGCTGCACGAGATGTAAAACCATTTTTAAAGAAAGTAATGACTTTATTTTTTACAAATAACAATATAAGATAAAAAAATACAAATGTAAGATAGTTTTGAGGAGACTCTGAAGCACCAATATTTCTTTTTTATAATTTAGCCGTAAAAAATCTATATGAAAAAGATGTGAAATGTAAGAAAAATTGATGGTGACTATTCTAATTATCTTGAGAACCAACAAATGCTCTCTAATCAACACCATTTTTTGCACTGAAAGGTATGTTTTAACGTAAAAAAATAAAATATATGCTAAAACAATTAAATGGTAAAAATCATTTTTCAAAAAGAAAAATTTTACGTCGAACATAAAAAAAATATTCTTCCCAGCCGGGAATTGAACCCGGGTCTCGCACGTGACAGGCGCGGATACTTACCACTATACTACTGAGAATACATTCAAGTCGGGCACAAAAATGCATATCACAATTTTTTGTCAGTCTCTTCATTCTTTTTGATACAAGGTAATAGCAGGGAGAAACCAAAAAAGAGCAGTCGGAAAAAGAGATATTTTATTACTTTAAAAGTTTTTAAATAAATTTTTTTAAGTTATATAACAAAAAAACTGCGAAAACAAAACACAAAAGTTTCATTCATAGAGATAAAAGTCGATGTAAACATTCAAAGATATTTTTCAAAAAGCTGTTTTTTGCAGCAAGGAATTTTATTTTATCTTCAAATTTTTGAATATTTAATTAATATTTTTATTTAATGTTTAAACCAAAATTTAAATATAGTTGCATTTAATAAAATAAAAAAGCAGTGATTTTCAAAAAAATGTTGAATAAAAACCTTCGTGATGAAAGAGAATGATCAGTTAAAAAATGTAGTTTTATTTTTTTCAAAACATGTTATTTATGTTTAATCTTATAGTTTTATGTAATGAAACATGCGTGAAAGATGCGGTGCGACAAGATCGGAACTCGAAGGTAAAAAGTGATGAATTTTGTCTTACTCAAAGTCCATGTAAAAGATGAATATTTAAGAAAAATGTAACGAATAAAACAAATTTCAAAACCTAAATATTTGTCTTTCAACCCTCTGATGAGATAAAAATTGCAGGTGTTTTCAATAATTGAAAAACTTATACAGATTTGCTCGTTAAAATAAATTTTTAAGTTTTAAAAGTGCGAAATCAAAAATGGCAATGTTAGTATTTTTTATCCATGATTTTATCTTTTTTTAAGAACAAAAATCAAGTTTTGGTTTTGGTTTTAAAAGGATTTCTGTGAATTTATCTTTTTGCAATTTATTCCAATCTATGATCAAAAATAATGGATTATTCGTATTTGCTGCAACATTATTTAAATTTTTAATGTTCTTTTGATTGACTGTTACATGTTGTACAATATTATATATAAAAATATATGCACCCTTCAAAAAAGAATATTTTATTAAAAAATTTAAAACCAAGAAAGTACATTTTTCACATAAAATGCTTTGCCATCTCACATTGAGTAGAAACGACGATTTTTATGAAAATAAATAGGCTTTATTGTGTCTCATTTTTAACGACAGAAAAAACTCCCTTTTTTATTTCGAAATTCCGAAAAAAAAATTTTTTTTTTCCATTTTAAAATAAAATGAAAATGACTTTCAAAAAAGCAAAACGTGAAACTACTTTTTTGTTTGAATATTTTAGTTTAAAATTTTTTTTTGCAAAAACAAATTAATATGATTTAATATAATTAAAAATCGTTCTGTATATACAAATTAACACCAAGAAGCATTTTTGTACATTAATTATTAAGATAAAATGGAATTTTTTTAGGATTTTTTCAACTTTATTTTTTGCTATTTAGTATTTCATGTAACCTGTTTCAAAGATTCGTTAGTTTAAAAAAATAATTTAGAAAACAAACTTTTTTTCATTGACTTTGTTGATTATTTATTCAAATATAAATTAAATTACTAATGGTTGTTTTTCATAATCTTTAAAGACAAATGTTTTTTATTCCTGCAGTGAAGAAAAAATAACTTTTTTTGTTAGCATTGTTCTTACTCTATAGTACTATTAGTAAAACCAAAATATTAAAAGAAATGTAATTTAAAATAATTGGAACATTTTTGTAAAATGAAAAAATTTTGTTCGTTACAATCTCTTTTTTTAAGAAAATGATTTCGAAGTTTTGTTATTACAATTTCTGTTTTATCTGCGAAAGATCACTGCCGCAAAAGTTTTCAGCTTTTTTTGCTTTTTCACATCTGTCATCTTTCTTGTTTACGTTAAATCATCCTAAATTTTGTTTTCTTTTTTAAGAAGATGATGTCCTTAAAATTTCGAAAGTGCTTTCTTTTTTCATTCATTTTTGTCGATGAAAGGTAAATAGGTGCTTTTGAAAAGGTTTTTATCTGATCAGACAAATTTTTTTTAACTTGATGTTTGAACGTTGAAAACTCAGATTTGATTTTTTTGTATTTTTTGTTAAAAAAACTAATTGCATAAATTCTTGTCTTATCAAATATAATTTTTCTATCATTTTTTCCACAGCAATATCATTTGATATGATTGAAGAGCTTTTTAATAAAGAGTTTTATGTATTAATGAATGTTACTTTTGTTTTATGTGATAATTATAAGTGTAAACAGTTTTCCTGACTCAAAATTAATAAGAACTAAAAACAAATAAACGACAATGTTAAAAAAATCAAACTTTGTGAAGACTTTCGATTCACTGTTTTTTTTCCACACAATTTAAAATATTTATAAAACAGACGTTATGCTCTTTTTTTAAATACTTGAAAACAAAATTTTTGACTTAAATATACAAATTAATTTGCAATTTCGTGAGATATATCTTTGAAAGAATAATGCTAATTCGAAAATCAATTCATTTTTATAACTTTTAAACTGTTGGGCGTTTTTCAGATAAAAACAACATTAATAATGGCCAATGGTCATTATTTTTTCTTTGAAATTTTTTGTAAAATGTCCAAATTTAATCATTTTTTTCAAACGGTTACTATTATAAATCAAATGCTCTCAGAAACACCAAAATATTCAAACAGCGATTCGAATTTTTAAATGAAAAGTTGCAGTTTTTTCACAAAAATTAAAGTGTCATTTGGTTTTTTTAGATATATAAATGTCTTTTTGTTCTTTTTATTTTATATGACAGCAAAGAAGGATGTAAATTTTCCAATTCCTTCTTCACTGCAACAGAAAAAAATACGTTTGCTCTCCTTTTTAGTCAAAGGTTTTTTTTCGTGGACTAATGTTGCTGTTTTTGAATATTTAAAACAAAAATTTGAGTTTGATTTTTTATTAAAAAGTATATAACAAAAGCTTTGCTTTTACAAAAGCGTATATGGAAGTAAAGGAAATGAAAGTGAAATTATATTGAACATTATTTAAAAAAAAGTAATGATATGGTTTTTCTTATATAAATAATTTAAAAATGAAAAACAATTCAGTTCTCAAAGTTTTTATCAAAAAACTAATGAAACTTATATATCATGTAAAAATCACTTATTTAAAAAAAAATGATTTAATGATATATTTTGAATAAGTTTTTTAAAAAGATCGCGAAATATTGTTAAATTTTGTTTTCGTGTTGAAAAGTAACTAAATTTTAAAATGCCGCTTTTTTTTGTAATAGAAATCGATATTGACAGTTTTGCATGTTTTCTTAAAAAAATCATTCCTTGAAACAGAAAAAAGTGTAAAAAACATAAGTTTTATTGCAAACACGATTTTGTAAAACCAATGAAACAAATTTTTTGTTTCTTTTGGTTTTTGAGAAACAAGTACATTTTATAAAATACTAAAAAAAGGGAAATGTTGAAATGCCCGGATGAATAAAGTTAAAACAAAAATGGTTCCTTTTACACTGCTTATAAAACACTATTCATACATTTTTTTCGCGAAAAAAGATCTGACTAAAAACATTATTATATTGTTTTGTTTTAAATATTTTAATTATTTCTCATAAACCTTTTTCTCTGAAATTTATAAAAAATACGTTTTATTTCAGATAAACTTTGAACATAAAAAAATTTACAAATTCTTGCAAGATGTAACATTAAAGTACATTATTAAAAAATACAATGACATGATTGTCATTTTACAATAAGCTAAAAAAGGTTAAGCTTTCAACAATTGCTATTACCATTGATTGCGGCTAATATTAGTTTCATTATGATTCAGCAATGATAAAACAATATAAAATATATTTATGTGTTACTTTGCTTTAACATAAAAATTTTAAGTGTAACTGTAAATACAGAAAATTAATTTTTGGCCAAAGCTTTTTTGTGATAGAAATTGGTAGTTTCATTTTGCCTTTATTTGTTTTAAATATCAGCCTTTGTAACAGGAAAAAAAAGTATAAATAACATTATTCTTTTTGTACGCTTATTTTTACTAAAATGAAGGAAGAAATTCCGCAAAAAAATTTAGTTTTTTTTGGCCTTTAAAAAACTTTGTTTTGCGAAGAAATGAAAAAGAAAAGAAATGTTGAAATGCTAAATGAAAAAACTTAAAACAAAAGATGTTGTTTTTTTAATGCTTTAAGAAATATTTGACATAATTTTCATTTGCAAAAAAACAGTGTTGTGGAAAAAAATTGTCACCTTGCTTTTTTTTGAATATTTTGTAACCCTTTTTATGATAAAATTAATAAACAAATATCTTTTATTTAAGATAAACTTTGAGATAAGAATGAAACTAACAAATTGGAAAAAATCCAACTGTAAATTTCATTATAAAAAAAATGCAGCAACAAGATTTTCATTTTACAAAAACTATATAAAATGAAAAGGTTGAACTCACAATAATTGCTATTACCAATGATTGCCGCTAACTTTCAACACATGACCGTTTAGAATTTCTTGTGAAACTGAATTTTATGACTTTTTTTTATGTTCAATACACTGCGAGTTTATATATCAAAATAAGTGTATTGTTATTAACTAAACTTTTTTCTTCTTTTATTTAAGTTATGATTACGTCTTTTGCCCTATTTTACATATTTATCGGGCTTTTTTATAGCTGAATAATTTGTAACATCTGACGATTGTCAAAACTTACATGATTTTGATATTATTCACCGCAGTTGTTTTTTACAACGGAAAACGAAGATTAAAAAGAACAAAATATTCCCAAAAATAAAAAAAGAAAAAATAAAGACCGATGTTTTTAAATTTCCACGAAAATTTAGCAAAACCAAATGCATGGTAAAATAACAGCACAAAAATATCTTACATTATTGTTTGTTGCTATTTTCGACGCTTCGTTTTTACACATCAAAAAAAGGACAGCAAAAATTTCTTCGATGAGAGCTTTTTTTAAAACATTTTGCGAAGAAATGAAAAAGAAAAGAAATGTTGAAATAAGAGATGAAAAACTTAAAACAAAAGATGTTGTCTTTTTTTAACGCTTTAAGAAATATTCGACATAATTTTCATTTGCAAAAAAACAGTGTGGTGGAAAAAAATTGTCACCTTGCTTTTATTGAATATTTTGTAACCTTTTTTATATTAAAATTAATAAAAAAATACGTTTTATTTAAGATAAATGTTGAAATAAGAATGAAACTAACAAATTGAAAAAAATCCAACAATAAATTTCATTATAAAAAAATGCAGCAACACGATTTTACAAAAACTATATAAAATGAAAAGGTTAAACTCACAATAATTGCTATTACCAATGATTGCCGCTAACTTTCAACACATGACCGTCTAGAATTTCTTGTGAAATTGAATTTGATGGCTTTTCTATGTTCAATACACTGCAAATTTATATATTAAAATAAATGTATTGGAATTAACTAAACTTTTCTCTTCTTATATTTAAGTTATGATTACGTCTTTTGCCCTATTTTACATATTTATCGGATTTTTTTATTTTTTGCAAAGTTTAAAACATCTGAAGATTGTCAAAGCACACATGATTTTGATATTATTCATAGCAGTTGTTTATTACAACGGAAAATGAATATTAAAAAAAACAAAATATTCCCAAAAATAAAAAAAGAAAAAATTAAGACCGATGTTTTTAAATTTCTATTTAAAGATAGAAGAACACTAAATGCATCGTAAAATAGCAAAATATCAAAAAAAAGGACGGCAAAAAATGTCTTCGCTGAGAGGAGCTTTCTTTAAAACATACTGATGTTTTTTTACATACCAACTATCTGCTGTATTTTCTTTATTTCAAAATGGAATTGCTTTTGAATATTTTATTCCTTTATTTTTTTGGTGTTTAATCCAATATAACATCAAAGTTTATGCGTTAACCTTAAATCATACAATCAGGAATCGATACATATGTAGAACCATATTCTTGCCTATGTTTTATACAATAATAATTATATTATAAAAATCATTTATTTTTATTAAACATTGCTTAAATTAGTTTCATTATTATTCAGCAAAAATAAATACCCATATGATTTAGGTTTAATACACTAATTGTAATGATACAATTTTTGATTTTACGGACATTCATTATTTAAAAAAATGAATTTTTTTTATATTTGGAATACATATTTAAATTTCTATTTACTATTTCTCATGTTCCCATTATAAATGATTCGTTTGTTTAGACAAGCATAAAACTTTTCAAAAACTTTGTGATTTTTCATTTAAATTTAAATAAAAAAATAAATGTTTAAACGGCATACAAAAACTTATTTTTATAATTTACGCAGTGTTACGTAATTATTTTTGCTATCACTTAATTTAACTCGTAAACAAAGAAAGAGCAAATTATTCAATGGAACATAAATTCAAAGAATCATAGGTGAAAAGTAAAAACAATTCATTCTAGACACTTTTTTTTGAAGCTTTTTTGTTTATAGTTTTTTGACCTTTTTTGTAACATATCTGCCTTCATTTTTTTTCTTTTAATTTTCGATGCAAAAATTCTGCCTTTTTTTTGTTCTTCCAGATCTCTTTGCTTTTTTGTCTGCGTTAAATCATCCTCCCAAAATACGTTTGTATTTAAAAAGAAGATGTTTAAAAAGTATCCAAAGTCGTTTCTTTTTTTATTCATTTTAACTATGTCGTTGTTTCGATGAATTTTTTAACCTGTCTTGTAAATGTTAAAAAATAATGTTTAACTTTTTTTGAATATTTTGTTACGAAAGCTAATTGCAAAATTTATAGCTTATCAAATATATTTTTTAAGAGAAAATTGTTTCGTTATTTTTTCCGCAAAAATTACAACTTTCAAAGCGAATTGCACATTAATAAAGAGTTTTATCTATGTACGAAGGCCAATTTTTTTATTTGATAAAGTTTAATAATAACTGAAAACATTTTTCCTGAATGAAAATTAATAAAAACCTAAAAAAATTAAAATTAAAATGTATTCAAACTCTGTAAAAAGGTTTCAAATAAAAGGACAATATAATTCTTACAAGGGAAGTACGCGAAGTCAGTTTCAATTTTTGACTTCAAAATAGGTTCAAATTAAAGATATGAGACAGAAAACGAATTTGTGAAAGTATTAGCGGCCATTGACTATCCATAAAATTATAATCTCAAATCAAAGATCAAAGGAATTCCTTTGACGTTTGATACTGCTGTTTGTTGTCGGCGGAATTCCTTTGATCTTTAAAACTTTCCCAAAGATTTTATAATTTTTGGATAGCCAATGGCAGCTAATACTTTCACAAATTCGTTTCCGGCATCATATCTTTAATTTGAACCTATTTTGAAGTCAAAAATCGAAACTCACTTCGCGTACTTCCCTTTTTAGTACAAAAAAATTAATTAGATCATTCATAAAATGAACGGAATAAAAACGAATTAATCAATTATATTTTAAAAAACAGGCTGTATAAAAAATTATCAAAAAAATGTTTGATTAAAATATATCTTTGAATGAATCATAAAAATAAATACTTTATGACTATTTCAGTTGACATCTTTTAACAGATGAATAAATTTGTTTTGTCAAATGTTTTGTACCTCCTAAAGAACGCATTAACATTTTGAAGATCTTTGAATTCAACAAAAAAAATGTTTGTCTCTGCATTGTCGTCAAAGAAATAAATATAGACGAATGCATTTGTCTTTATTTTTCGATTATTCTTTTAAAAAACGCTGAAACTCTTTTCTGTTTTATGTTTCAGTTTTGAAACACAATGTATGCTATTTTTTTAATATTTAAATGCAAAATTCCCAGTGTTTTTAAAGGTTAAAAAGTAAATTTTAAAATATTTATAACTTAAAAACTTTCTCATAAATTTATCCTCTTCAAGAAGCCAAAGATAACGTTATTTATTTATACCAAGATAAAATTCCTTCTGTTACAACATGTAGTTAAAATATTGAAAAATATATATGTTTAAAAAACGAATTCATTTTCATAATTTTTGAATTGTTGAAGCTTTTCAAATATAAATAACAGTAATAATGATTAAGTCACCAACTGTAATCAGAATTTTTTTTTAAATGTCCAAATTTTAGCATTTTCATAAACGCGTATTTTCTTAAATCAAATAGGACAGTAAAATATTCAAAAAAAATAACTCGAATAATTTAAAAAGAAAAATTGACGTTTTTTTGACAAATATAAAATTGTTGAATGTGGTTTTATTTCTTTCTTTTGACCAATAAATGTCTCACTCTCTTTTTTTATATAGCACAAAACAGGGATGTAAACCCTGTTTGTGTGCTATATAAAAAAAGACAAATTTTTATGCACATTTTTTATTTATTGAAAAATAGTTTTCCTCTACTTTCTAAAAAAATAAATTTTTTTGCTTGATTTCATATTTATGCATAAATATGACAAAAAAAATTTTTAACTCATTTTTATAATTTTTAAACTGTTAAGACTGTTCAAATAAAAATGACTTTAATAATGGTGATGATGCTGTTATCGAAAACTGTTTGTAAATTTTCCAAATTTAAGTATTTCCTTGAATGCTTATTATTTTGAATAAAACGTTACTAGAAAATACCAAAATATTCAAAAAGTAACTCGAAATATTTAAAAAAAAATGAACGTTTTTTTGACAAATTTAAAGTTTCGAATCTGATTCTATTTCTTCCTTTTGACCTATAAATGTCTTTCTCTTTTTATTTAATACACACAAAAGGGGAATTAAATCTTCCAATTCCGTCTTTAACGCAATAGGAAAAATGTTTGCTCTTTCTTTTGAAAACGAATGCTTTTTGGAACATTTTTATGCTTTCGTAATATTGCCTTTTTTGAATATTTAATGCAAAAAGTTGAACAATTTTTAAAGAATAATGTTTGGTAAATTATAAAAAAAAAATACTAAACCATGAAAAAAATGTTTGTTCTGCTTTTTATATTTATTGCAAAATTGCTTTTTACAAATTTCTAAAACTAGTACAAAGCCGCACCTTCGGTGCGGAAGGGGATAACTTAGAAGATTGTAGAAATTTCAAGAACATTCTCTGAAGCTGAAATAAGAAAACTTTTCTATGCATTTAAAAAGCTAAAATAGTGAGAAAGAATTTCTAGAAAATTCTTAATTTTCGCTAGGAGACAATAAACGAACAAACAAATTCCTTTATATATATAGTAAGATATTAAATTATTTTGTTTGGTTTCATATTTATATTAATATATAGCTTTTTGTATAAATTTTAATTTAATAAATTTGAAATCTTTAGGCTTTTACAAATTTAATACATTTTTAATGTTTTCATATGCTTCTTGTCTCTGGATCTGAAAAAATAATTTAATTTGTATATCAATGTTTGTTCGATTGAAATACATGTTTTTCTTTTTTTGTTGTAATGAAAAAGCATACAAATATTCAAAAACGAAAACTAAAACGCGATAACTCAATTTGATATGACATTTTCAAATAAAAAATCTTTCTTCAAAAAGAACAGTTTTCCTAATTTTTTGCTTTTTTGCGCTTTTTTTTTCTTGTTTTTGTCTACCAAATTATCGGCCGAAAAAAATATTGATATTTAAAATTCTTTTGCAAAATGCAGTCTCAGAGTTTTTCAATTTTTGTCTTTTTTCGTTGGCGTTTGACAAATTTATTTGCTTTTTTCAGAAAAATAAATGCACTAATTTTTGAATATTTTAGTGAAAACAAGTTTAAATATTACTGAAAAAATCAAAAGGTGAAGAAATTTTTTTGAAATATCTCTTTGGAAAACTTTTTTTCTTTAAATGTAGAAGAATTTGTAGGAAGCGATCAATAATAAAACTTCAAAACGTTAAAATTAACAAAAGATATTTTTTATCACTGTGTTTTAATTCATTTCATTTCATGTGTTGAAAGAGAATTCCTTTTGTAAAATCATTTATTGAAAAATGAAGTTCTCAACATTAACTTGTTATTAAAAAAATATTATATCATTATTTTTTATAAATAATGGATAAAATGGTGAAAATATTTCGTCTCTGTTTTTGTATTTTGAGTTATGAAAAAAGACCTTTTCCCCGTTTTTTTTAAATAAAGGATTACAAGAAATAATCAAAATATTAAAAAACAAAGCAAAACGACTTTTTTTTCACTCTGTTTTTTCAAAACAGAAACTTGTGGGAAATGTTTTTATGCAATGAAGAAACTACGACATTTTTTAATTTAAATCTTTCATCTGGCATTTCAAAATAGCATTTTTATGTTTCTTTCAAAATAAAATTTATTCAACTATTATTTAAAAGAAAATCTGGAATTTATCATTCAAAAATTTAAAAAAAAAACAAAAAGCAATGCTTCTTTCTGCTTCAAAGACTGATTTTCAAAATTGTAAATATCGATTTCAGTGACAAAAAAATCTGCGGTCAAAAATTGCTTTGTTGTAATTACAGAAATACCCAATTTAAAATGTAAAAAAAAACTAATCAGTTAATTCATAAAGAATCTGCCATACAAATTTATTCAAAATATATCGTTTTATCACAGTTTTTGATGCATTTAAATGCCTGGGGGCCCAGTTGGGGGCCCAAATTTAGTCACTTTTTACCTATTATTTTGTATTTTTAAAAATTTTAGTAAAAGCAAAACCAATCCATTACTTTTTTTAATAATGATCTTTTATCTTTAATTTCAAAGTTTCTTTAAAACAAAAAACTTCATTGTTTTTTTTTATCTTTAATTTACTAAAGAAACGATTATAAGAAATTACCAAAATATTCAAATCAAGACGAATGATGCTTTTTGCTGTATCCTTTTTTTGCAAAAGAAACTTACGGAAAATTTTTTAAATGTGTTGAAAAAAGATAATATTTTTTTTTGCTTAGACAGATACAATTTTTCTTTTTTACATAAAACAAAGTGTCTTTCTGTGACGCCATGACCTTTGACCCCATGACATTTGACCCCATGACTGTTGACCCCTACATTCTTTTATACTAATTTTGTGAGGGGTCAAATGTCATGGGGTCAAATGTCACGACACCCTTTCTGTCGGAGGTCACAGACAAAAAAGAGATATTTTAATCTAAATATCTTTCGTTTTCAAAACTGTGTGCAACAAAAACTAATCTTTTTTTTAACTTTTTTTTTTATTTCAAAGACTGATTTTGAAATAAAAAAAAGGTCAATATCGATATTCATAACAAAAAAAGCTTGTCAAAAATGTTATGTCAAATTCAAAGAAACATTTAAAGTTTTTTATTTGTATTTTTCTGACTGTTAAAATTGCTGTTTTTGGTTTCTTCCTGCTTTCACCTTCTATCCAAAAGAACGAAGCGAATGATATGCGTTTTTCTGCACGACTTGAATGTATTCTCAGTAGTATAGTGGTAAGTATCCGCGCCTGTCACGTGCGAGACCCGGGTTCAATTCCCGGCTGGGAAGAATATTTTTTTTTATTCTTCAATAATTTTTCATTGTAGAAATATTTTAACCATAAAAAAAATCTGAAATATATTATTTATACATTTTTTTGCTGCATTTTTGATACACAAATTAGCATGTTTTTAATCAGTGCCGTAAATTGGTGATAAGTAAGGGGGGAGGGAGGTTTCATTGGGAGGTTTTTAAAGAATCTCATTTTTCCTAGTATGATTTTAATATTTTCACCTTAAATTGTGCACAAAGGGGAGAAGGTCTCCGCAACCTCCATAAGGCAGTTGCGGCACTGTTTTTAATGCGTTGAAAGTTTGCGGGTATCTTTGATATATTATTTATATAGGATTTTAATACTTATACTTTTTAGTCATTCGTAAAAAAAAGAAACATTATTTTCTTAAATAATGCTTTGATATATTTTCTTTTTCTTTTTGTTTTATATTTTATTTACAACTTTCAAATACAAAAAACATTTAAGTGTATTTATGTTTAAAAAAAAGTAATAAGAAATAACCAAAATTTAAAAACAAAAATGATATAATGCTTTTAGATGCAATTTTTTAAAAAGAAATTAAAGAAAAATGTTTTATTTGCGATGAAAAAGACAACGTTTTTTTCTGCTTTGACAAAAATATATTTTTATTCGATATTTCAACATTTATTTTCGTTTCTCTATGATCAAAATGTATTTGTATCAAAGATCAAAAGAAATAAGAAAAAAAAATTGAATTGAATTCATTTTTTAAAAGCTTTTTTCTTTTGGTAAAAGGTTTTTATGGCACTGAAATTTAGTTTTTTTTTATCGTTTTTTAAATTTTTTAATTAACTTTCTGCAGTTAAGTTTTAATGTTTCAACTTTGAAAAAAAAACTGTAATTTAAATGGAAGCTTATGTCATCCTTAGAACGAATAACAGCTAAAAGCTCGATTTATCAAACATACATTTTTAAAAATTTATACGCTTAAAGATTTCCACAAAATTGTATAAATTTTTATTTAATAAATTTGAAATCTTTAGGCTTTTACACATTTAAAAAATTAATTATGTTTACATGGGTAAAAAATAATTCCATTTATATATCAATGTTTGTTCGATTAAAATACTTGTTTTTCCTTTTTTTTAATGAAAAAGCATACAAATATTCAAAAACGAAAACTAAAACGCGATATCTCTATTTAATATAACATTTTCTGATAAAAAATCTTTCTTTCAAAAGAACAGTTTTCCTAATTTTTTTCTTTTTTGCGCTCTTTTTCCTTGTTTTTGTCTGCCGAAAAAAATATTGACATTTAAAATTCTTTCGTATTATTCAGTCTCAGATTTGTTCAATTTCGTCTTTTTTTCGTTGGCGTTTTACAAATTTATTTGCTTTTTCAAAAAATAATTGCACTAATTTTTGAATATTTTAGTGAAAACAAGTTTAAATATTATTGAAAGAATCAAAAGATAAAGAAATTTCTTTTCTTTAAATGATGATCATCAATACAAAAGAAATGCGATAAATATAAAAATTTCAAAGCGTTAAAATTAACGAAAGATATTTTTTATCACTGCATTTTATTTCATTTTACATAACAGTTTTTTTGTTTCTTTATTCCAAAAAACGACAGCCATATTTTAAAAGTTGTTTTTCTTCTGTTAGTTACAAATTACAAATGGCATTTTGCTTTCACAGAAAAAATATATTTCAAGCTTTAGGATGAACGTTGATTTTTATGACTTGACTTTTTTGCCACAATTTATAGTGTTTTTTAAAGTAAAAACTTGTCGAATTTATGCATTTTTAGTGTTCAAAAAACAATGGCCTTTTTTTTGCTTTTTCAATGATGGAAGCAAAAACAAAAAGTGACCTTTTTGTTTTTATTTCTTTTTACGAAATAAATATGTTTTTTTTTCAAATTGGAAGAAAGCAGATGAGTGGGAAAAGGGAGAGAAAGAAAAAGAAAAAAAGCTGCTGCTGCCGCTGCTTTGAAAACACAAGCACCCGAGAACCATGCGACAAAAGAATGTTGTGAAGAGTGAGAACAAGAGAAACAGGGATGAGAAAAAAAAACTCATTGATGCTTTTTTTTCTTTGAGTCAAAGCTTATGCCTTGTGGCAGTGGCTGGAGTGCAGCAGTTTGTATTCTCAGTTTATTTTTATTTATTTCTTTTTCTTGCTTGTGGCTACTTTTGCCATTCCCCTATTTTTAAAATACATTATTATTATATTGAAAATAAATTTGCGAGATCATGGAATTTAATAAAAAAATGTTATTTTGTCAAAGTTTTATCCCAAAAATTTTATTTATCTAAACTTTCATCATTATTTTTCTTTAGAAAATTAAACTTTAAAGTTCAGCAAAACTATTTTTTGTTTTCACTTTTTTTTTCGTTCTTGAAATTTTTTCATGAAAGCTTTTTAAAATGCTAAAAAACAAAAAAGTTCTTGTTCTTATTAGCTTTTTTTGGGTTTTAATTAAATTTTAGTGTTTTGGGGAAAATTTTTTCGAAGGTGTCAAAACTAAAAATTTTTTTTGTCAACTGAAGAAATTTTTTTTGCTAGAAATCTAATTTTTATGATTTTTCATTGTTTTTTTGCCTATTTGTAATTTACTTTATTAATATTTTTTTATAAACTTTAACCTGTTTTAACGACTAGTTTTATTTAGTATTTTATATTTGGGGCACTTTTCGCATTTTCTTAATCTCTTTCCTTTTAGAACATATATATCTAATCCACACACATATTTATTATTAAAGAAAATGGCCGCTGAACTTCCACCAGATATGAAATATCAAGATGAAATGATTAAAGAACAAGAAAAAGAAGAAGATATGTCATTAGCACAAAATTTAATTGAATCCGTAAAAGAAATGAAAGAAGATATAAAAGATGCAACCCATAATTTTGTAGAAGATTTAAAAGATGGAGCAAGTAGTTTAAAGAAGACTGCAAAAACTGTTGCATCACATGCAGATGAAATTTCACATGATATTGTTAATGGATAAAATTTTTGCGATTTTTAAATTTGATGAATATATTTTTATCGTATCACTTTGCAATTTATAAAATTATATATCTCTTTATTAACAGTTAAATGTATAAAATTAACACTTTAATAAATATTCGTCATTTATTAAATTTCGGAGAAACTGTATAAAAAACATTGCTACTAGGATTTTCAAATTTTGCAAAATAATATATCAAAATCTCAGCACTATTGAAATGTTGAACGGCATCCACAAGCCATTTGTCCCTATCCAAAAACGATGTGAATTTTCTGATAGATATCGATAATTCAGTTTTATTAAATTTAAACAAGTTTTATGTTGGTGGTAATTAACCAATTTAAAAAAAGAACTCTTGCTATTTAAAACAAGCAACGAGGTTTCTAAGAAGATTAAAAAAGGAATAAAGAAGTTACTTTTCGACATATAGTGTTAAGTCCAAATGTTTACAGTATTACACATTTCCCCATTAGAACCAAATATTGTAAAAATATTTTTAACAAACTAAATTTAAACTAATAAAAAATTAATATACTAAGAAGCAATCTTGTTAATTTACCAGTTATATGTACCAAAATCAAAATTCATTTAACTCCAAGAATAACGAAAAGTATAATACTGACACATATAAAACTGGTTACAAAGGATATGGAGGACATTGAGAGGAAGTTGTTGAAGCATGAAATCCAACAGTTGGATATGGTTGAAATCCAATTGGTGGAAATGATCGTTGTGTTGATGGTGGACGATATGGGTATTTGGTAGAGATATTTCTAGAGGGGTTGTTTATTCTTGAATTTATTGTAGGATTTTCCTCTTCATAGAAAATTGGTGTTCTTAATAAATTTTCTGCAAATTTTGGATTTTCAGCTGTTTTTTCTTTAGATGGAGTTGGCATGTATTCTGCCAAAAGTTGTCTTAAAATAACTTCTGAATTTCCTCCTTTTAAAAATTTTTGATTAGCATTTTGGATTAATTGATCATTTGTTCTCAAGGCTTCCTGAACCTTTCGATTATGCAAACGCATTCGAGCTTGACTACGTTGATCTGACAGACGCTTGTTTCGACTTCTTTCTAATACATTTTTAGTATTTCTCATGGATAAATTTTCACGTTTTTTATTTTGTAGATCCAAAAATGATTTAGCATAATACGTGTTTCTTTCAAGAAAAGTTGATGCTTGAGTATTTTCTCCACCAGGATTCGGTGTTGTATGTGGTATAACAGTATTGGAACTGTAAAATGTTTCATTAATTGCTGACCTCCTTGACGATGTAGATGTAGATGAATGTGGACAATATTGTATCAAAATTGATGTATTATGTGAATGCATCAAACCAGAATCTTGGGAAGCAAATCCATAATATCGTTCTGGAGGCTCTGAAAAAAAGAAAAATTTAAATATTTATTTCAACTTTAGTTCAAAAACTGTCCAATACTCTTACCAAAACATTCAAACGTATTACCATCCCAATAATGATTCGTCCAATTCGGTGTCATAGAATGATTATTAAATCTGCTTTCTGCATTTTCTGTTGTATTTGTATTTTGCGAAAACGCACAAGTTGGGTATACAGCTGATGCAAACGGAATGAATAACATAAAAAACAAAAAAATCATTTTTTTCTAATTTTTTACTTATAACAGAAAAAGGCAAAATCAATAATCAACGTGTTTTTACAACATGCTTTTCTGACATTGATATAATGATCCAATGATATATTTAATACATCACAAGTTAAAAGAAACTGCGTAGGGATTACGTTATCATTTTTTAAGGAGGCAGTCCTTTTCTGCAATAATGAAGTTCCTTTTAGAATTTTTGCTGATTGAATACATTTAGAACTTTTAACTCTCAAATTTTTAATATATGAACTCATTTTTTCACATAAGAAGAAATTGTACAAACGCACAGTTTTTTTAACGTAAAAAAATGAAGTTTAAAGCTGAATAAAATCTTAATAATAAAACTAATTATGATAATTAAAAACATTCAATTTATTTTTTTAAGCTATAAAACAAAGTAAAAGGATGTCTTTAAAACGTTTTTGTCAGTTACTGAATTAATAACACTTGAAAAACTGTTCGAGACAGACTCGTCCTATAGCTGAAAAAAACATACTGACTTTTTCTTTCAAAGAAAGATCAGAGTTCATTGAAATTCTTTTCAATTTATAGTTCAAATAATTTCTTTGAAAAATAACTTTTTAAATATTTAAATTTTCTTACACTATACTATATCTTCGGAGGTACGCAATTTCCAGGGCCAGCAGAGGCGTTTCAAATGACATGTGGGATGCAGTTACCTAAAAGATTGTTTAAAGAATTACACGAATGAGTTTTAATAATGTGCTCAATAAGTGGCACTTTTCAGCAGCTTTATTTTTATTACTTTGCTTAAAAATTGTAAGAAATTATATGTGTCAAAAAGGTGATCATTAAATTTTTGGTGACTGTAATACTCATTTTAATGTTTGCTATTTTATTAGTCTATTTCTGTGCTTAAATTGAAAGGTTGTTGTATATACATTTTTTTAACTGAATTTAAAAAATTGACAAAGTAAACACTTTTTATTTTTGTTTTACTATGACAGTTACAATAATTGACGGAATTCGATGGACAATTGAAATTTTTCTTTTATGCTATTACATTTCTGTTGTATATTTTATTTTTCGAATGAAAATTAACAACAAAAATAAAGATTATCAATCTGCATTTTATATACTTTTTCTTATGATATCTGTTGCTGATATTGCAACAATCATAGATAATTTTTTGGTTATTAAAATTATTCTTATTGATGATTGGAAGCCATGGTTTTATGTTCGACCTTTATGGGATACAATTGGATGGGCGTGTTCAGGATATTTTATTTATTTTCAATCATTGCTCCATGTTGGAATTGCAACAAATCGAGCTTGGACTGCTTTTACCCTGAATAATCAAAGCCCAAAAATAAAAGCAGCGGCAAAATATGGAAAATTATTTATTTTTGTTATTCCTTTTGTGGCACTGGCAATTTTAGCACCAAGATTTCGTGGACATTCAAAATATTTTTACGACGAAAATAATGAGCTATACACAGTTTATGTTGAAAAAGATGTTGCAGTTGTAAGTTTCACGTTTTGTCATTTTTTGCAATCAAAATTAGTCTACAATCAAATAATTTCGTGCCATTTTCTGAAATTTTTACTGCAGTGATTTTACTATTGAAATATCTAAAAATCCTTAAACCTTATAACTGTATTGTTTATCAACGGTTTTATCAATTATATGGGATGTCCCCCTCAGAGATAAAATGTCCCCCTCCGAAACTTTGGCGAAGTTGGGGCACTGCAAAAATTACTAAAGGATAATTAAAGAAAGGTGGAATTTGATTTTATTTCAATCTGCAAAATTCCAATATTTATATATTTTATAAATTAATTGAAAAAAGGGGTCATAAACCTGGAGGAGGAGAAACTTTGAGCCTACAGTATTTCCATGATTTTTGTCTTAAATTGTTTATTCTTGCCTAGAAATGTTTTTTAATCAATTTTAGTAGTCTATAATTGAAAATGAAAAACAAATTAGTGTTTGATTTAAATTTTAAAATCGAAAGCAACAATTATGAACCACTAAAAACATCAAAAAACTTTTTTTTTAAAGTAGTAATTTTTTGTGCAGGAGATTAAAGTCATACGTCAAGAGAGAGATTTTGTTTTTGGTAACTTTAAGAGGAAAGGTAAATCGGAAAGGAAATTATTGGTAACTCGAATAACGTAGCCTGGAAGTAGAAAATAATTTTGTTTCTATGAAGGCAAAGTATGTGAAACAGCCTAGATTTTTGAGAATGTTAAATTTTTGTTTTTTCCTGAACTCTTTATTTGGTTTCTAAAATAAAAGAATTCCTTGGATTAAAAATTTTAATATTTAAATTTTTACTTTGAAAATTTCACCTGACAGTTTTTTGACAGACGAAACTTTTTGTTGTTTCTGTTGAAATTCGTTATTTGTCGAATGTGTGCCAAAGTTTGATTTTTTAAAGTTGTATTTATGTGAAAAATCCAAAAAGTTATCTTCAAAAAAAGTGTATCTTTCATCCTAATTAAAAAAGACAATTTGCACAAAATTAATCTGTTTTAACTTTTTTAGTATCAAACAATTGCTGGTCCTTCTGTTGTTTTATCAACTTCCGCCATTACATTTTACCTTGCAATTTTAACAATTTTTCGATATCGATATTTGTTCAAAGTTTTTGGTAATAATTTGCCAATATCTCAAAGAAATGACATATTGCTTTTTGTTCAAGCTGGAATAACATTTATTTTTCAATTAGCTCTTGCAGCATATTATATTATGAGATTTATTGCAATATCTTTAAATCTTCAACAACTTCAAGGTTTTGCAGTAACATATTTTGATTATATCAATGATGCCGGAAGTCTTTGTAATCCAATTGCATTATTATTAATATGCAAATTTATTAGAAAAGATTATATTGAATTTTATGGTATTACTAAAAAGCCAAAACATTGGTTCGGAATTAGTAATTCAATAAATCAACAATCTACTATTTTCTGATGATTTCGTAAGCTCTTGTATGTCTGTTTTTTGATATTTAAAAAAATTTTTTTGTATGCTTATCTGGCTTAACATTTTTTATTTAGAAAAAAAACTTTCTAATTTTTAATAATTTCAAAAAAAACATGTTTTACAATTATTTTTAAAAATTTCAAAAAAAAAACATGTTTTACAATTATTTTATTTTTTAAATGATTTTGTTTAATAAATAAAAGCTGCATTTTTCATAAAAATATTTTTTTTTCGATTGATTTAACGAGAAACAATTTTCTTTCCAAAATATCACTGTTAAATAAAAATATCTAATTTTGAAATTTCGGGGGATTCGCTTTAAATTAATAGTTGCATAAAAATATACAAATAATGTTTAAATAATTTTATGATGAATCTTTCGAAAAGTATACTTTAAAATATTGTTGTTATTCTGGTTTACTGAATTTGTAGTTCAATGTATCGGTATTAGGAGAAAAAAATAAAAAAGAAAAAATAACGGAGAAAAATATAAAAATAAAAAATAACGGCGAAAAAAATAAGCAGAGAAAAAAATAACTTTATACAAAAAAATAATTTTACAAAAAATACAAAAAAATTCAGTTTCCCCCAAATTTAATTTTATTTGCACATAGAGTAAGAAGTCGAATAATTGCAGTATTTCCAGCCATAAAAGTTTTCTCTGTTATTTTTTTCTCCGTGCACTAATGTCTCTTTTATGTATTTTTTTACTGTTTCAAATATCAAAGATAACAACGATGTAATTTGAAACCTAGAAAATATTTACTGTTGCTGATGATTTTGCTGTTTGTCAAAAATTATTTCTCCTTTTTGATTTATCACATTTAAGTTATCACTGATGTAAAAAATGCAGACAGCAAATAAAATATTACAAAAAATTGTATATGAAAAGTATTAGACAAAATAAATTACTGACTGTTCAGTCATATTTTTGTTTTAAAAACGCAAAAAGGTTTGCAAAATTTGTTGCTGTATTATTTTCGAACATGTCTTTTTTTTCTAAACTTTTTCGACAGGAAAAATAAGAAATAATAAGAAAAAAATCAACGGCAAAAAACTTTTTTGTCACTTTCTCCTGAGATATTTTGAAAGAATATCATATTCTGAAAGCTTACAATCAAAAACCGATAGGCGTGAAATAACGTTTTTCCTTAAAATTGTCGCAGAATAAAACATTTGACACATAAAAAAATATTAATGCAGCAATAATAACGTTTTTGAACACAATAAATATGGTAGAAATTTATTCAAAATAGAACAAATATTTTGTCTTAATTTGTTATTTCAATTGAAATTATTTTTTCGTTAAACGACAATTTTCTCTTTTTTTAATAAATAATGTATAACAGCAAAAATCATGTCCATGAAATAAACTTGCCATTGTTTTAAATTATTTTAAGTTTGCCATCAAAAAAGCTTTATCGAATATTTATCCATATTTATAATTGTTAAGAAAAATATTTGAAATATTAAAAAACGTTGACATATTTTTCTTTCTCAAAAAAGAGTTTAGTGAATGGATGATAAATAACAGCGGCATTCACGTGGAAACAATTGCTCGATTTTGTAAATGCAACCATTTTTTGACAAAAAATAGCTAATGCAACGTTTTTATCTAATATAACCAAACATTGTGTTTGCCACTTTTCGTTTTACAATAATGCATTTTTTTCGAAGAAAATATTGAAATTTTTAGATAGCAGTTTTTCAATTTGGGAAACAACGTTTTTTTAAATCTTTAATCTTTTTTCGCTGTCTGCCGCTTTTTGTTTTACAATAAAAGAGCAAAAAAAGACTTTAAAATGCATTTTTTTATAAGAAAAAAGTGAAATTTTTAAACTCAAATTTTTCAGAATACTTTTTTATTATATTCTCTTTAAAAAAAAGCTTATAATTTGGGAAAATACGTTTTTTTGAATATTTTATTATAATTTTATAAATGTTTGTTTTTAATTAAATACAAACTTCACATTTTATTTTTTGAGGGATTACATGCTCCAATAAGTTATTGTATTGCTAATCCTACTGATGTTAGTCCAATAAAAATTTGAAGAAAAATAAATATTATTTCATTCTATCAAAAAAATATACAAACATTTTTAAACACAAAAATTGTAATGTGTAAATTGTATAATTTTTCTATTTCCTGATTTTTAAGGCCACGTATTTATTTGTTGACCCAAATTTTACAGACTTTGTAGCCCAAATATTTTCAGTAGCCCAAATTTGTTGTTTTTATATTTTTGCTTTTAAAAAATTATATGGTTGGGTCAAAAGTCTGTAATATTTGGGTTACTGAAAATATTTGGGTCAGCAAATAATTTATTTCCATTTTTTAGAAAAATATAAAAAACTAAAAACCAAACTCTTTAAATTTTTGTATCTTTTGCAGGCTTATTTGTTTGTAACCATTGCTGATTGAAGAATTACTAAATGTATACTTAAGCTTGAAAATAAATGATTTTATAATATAATTAGTATTGTTCATAAAAAAAATGTGGTTCACATGTAACGATTCCTGATCACATGGTTTAAGGTTTAACGCATAAACTTCGATATTATATTGCATTAGACACCAAATAAATGAATAAAATATTCAAAAGCAATTCTTTTTTGAAATAAAGAAAATACAACAGATAGTTGGTATGTAAAAAAAACATCCAAATGTTTTAAAAAAAGCTCCTTTCATCGAAGACATTTTTTGCCGTCCTTTTTTTGATGTGTAAAAACGAAGCGTCGAAAATAGCAACAAACAATAATGTAAGATATTTTTGTGCGGCAGTTTTACCATGCATTTGGTTCTGCTATCTTTTCTTGGAAATTTAAAATCATCGGTCTTTATTTTTCTCTGTTTTTATTTTTGGGAATATTTTGTTCTTTTTAATATTTATTTTCCGTTGTAGTAGACTGATTTGAATAATATCAAAAAATCGTGTATGTTTTGACAATCATCAAATATTGAACCCGATAAATATGTAAAATAGAGCAAAAGACGTAATCATAACTTAAATAAAAGAAGAAAAAAGTTTAGTTAATTCCAATACGCTTTTTTTGATATATAAATTCGCAGTGTATTAAACAAAGTCATAAAATTTAGTTTCTCCAGAAATTCCAGACAGTTTTAACATTGTAGTACCGTATAAATTAAAATTTTTCATATTTGCTGATGATTTGAAACTTCAATATTTGGATTAATAAAACAAAAATTTAAATTGGTCTGTCAGACACATTTCTCTATAAAAATTCACAAATAAATAAAAAAAATAAAAGCAAATTCAAGTATTAAACTATTTTTTCAAATGTTATGTTAAAAGGTAAAAAATAACAACTGACAACAAAATCATTGATACAGATATAAATTGTAACTGTGTGTGTTTCTTTTATATCTCACGATACTGTTGTGTTGAACTGGCTTTAAATCATTTAATCTTTTTTAAATGAAGATATATTTTGTAAACAGTTGAATTAATATTGTGGAGTTCATGATTATTTTTAAGAAGTCTTGTTCTCAACTTATGATTTTTCAACTTTATCCAATCAAATCAGTATTTAATTTTATAATAAAACCTAATTAAAATATCAAACATTCAAAATGATGAAAAAGGCGTAAAAAAAAATTTTTTCTGCTTTCTTTTAGTAAACCAAAAAAAATATTTTCTTTGTTTCTGGTTTTGCTACTTTTGCTTTTTTTTATAAGAGTAAAAAAAGCTGAAAAAAGTTGTTACAATGTTTTTTTCTGCTTTTCTTGTTTTTAGTAAACCAAAAAAAATATTGTCTTTCGCAATACTTTGTTTTTGGTTTTGATATTATTTGCTTTGAATTTTGATTTTTCCAATAAAAGTGTGTTTCAACAAAAGCAGTTCAACAAATAAAAGATATTTTTCCGGAATTTTTAGAAGTTCTTTTTCTTTAATAATTGTAGAAAAATAATTTTTTATGCAAATTACTTGAGAGCAGCGCCGCAACTTGAGATGAAATTTTGGGAGGGAAAATTGGCTTTGAAGGGGGAAGAAAACCTTTAATCTTGTGTCGCCATTTGCCAAAAGCGGTAAAAGATCAAAGGAATTTCCGATGGGTCAAATGTCTGTAATATTTGGACTGCTGAATATTTTTGGGTAAACAAATAAGTTTTTCTTTATTTTTCAGAAAAATATAAAAAACTAAAAACAAAATTCTTTAAATTTTTGTATCTTTTGCAGGCTAATTTGTTTGTAACCATTGCTGATTGAAGAATTACTAAATATATACTTAAGCTTGAAAATAAATGATTTTATAATATAATTATTATTGTGTAAAAACACAAACAATTACGGTAAAACGCCTATGCATTTATAATATTTAAGGTTAACGCAGAAAACTTTGATGTTATATTGCATTAGACACTAAATTAAAAAAATAAAATATTCAAAAGCAATTCTATTTTGAAATAAAAAAAAAACACGGCAGATACTTGGTATGTAAAAAACATCAATATGTTTTAAAAAAGCCCCTTTCATCGAAGACATTTTTTGCCGTCCTTTTATATGTCAGACACTTTTCACTATAGAAATTCCTAAACACATGAAAAAAATGAAAGCAAATTCAAATAATAAACTATTTTTTCAAATGTTATGTTGAAAGGAAAAAAATTACAACTGACACCTAAACCATTGATACAGATATAAATTGTAACTGTGTGTGTTTCTTTTATATCTCACGATACTGTTGTGTTGAACTGGCTTTAAATCATTTAATCTTTTTTAAATGAAGATATATTTAGTAAACAGTTGCATTAATATTGTGGAGTTCCTGTAAAAATTTTTGTTCTCAATTTATGATTT
>JAQIXH010000053.1:0-27366 GCA_034700145.1 Panagrolaimus detritophagus
TTAATATACTGTAACTCTTAAAGCAGCCATAATTTTTTGTTGATTTAAAAATAACAAAATTTTGTCAAAAATAATAATAAAAAATAATGCACTCTTAAAGTTTCGAAAATCACAGTAATCCAAAAAGAAAGATTTAAAGTTAAAATATTTTTACTTTAAATCTTTCTGTGACACATCGGATGTATATACTAAAAGAGAGTTCAGTCGACAGTGCCGTTCAAACCCATTGCATTTTCTCATTTATTTTTAGGGGTAAAAAATGACGATTACTGTATTCGTAACATCTGGACTGCCCCTAGGCAGCGTGAGTCGACTAAAAGGCGGCCATACACTTTCCCTTGTGAAACCTACATTATTTGTGGTCAAAAACGTTTGAAAAAACCCAAGTTTGCAATCATAATTCCAATGGACTACTCCGGTCTCCCCAATCATCAAATACTGCAAAGCCTTCAAATGCCACAATGAAATCAAAAATTCTTTGAAAAAAGTAAAAACATTTTTTTGATTCAGAAATTCGAATTCGGATCCACAGTTGATTAATTTTATGCACTTTTCATTCCTTTTTGTAGTATTCATGAACATTGTTGAATATCTGCAAACAGTCATGACTTATGCATGAAGGATGCGCGCATATATGCTAACATCTTTTTTCATATTTTGTGCTTTAACGGATTAAAAACTTGAAAATACCGATTTTAAATTCGTTAAATGAAAAGAGAAAAAAACGCTATTTTTCAAACACAAATTTTACGTTAAAACAAAAAGAAAGAAAATGTAGACAGTCACAAGTTTTCATACCGGAAAAACTGAGGCCCTCACTAAAACCCAGTCCAATCCATTAAAAACCAATCCAATCCAAGAAAAACATTTGGATTGGATTGGGTTTTGGTGGATTGGATTGAACTTGGATTAAATTTTAGTGAGAGCCTTAAATAGAATGAAACCCGTAAAATCGAAATATTGTTTTTTTTAATTTATTTTGTCAGATAATTGCAAAAAAAATTTATTCAAAAAAAGTTTTATTTTTGCAACGTCTCAAAAATTGTTTCTGATTTAATAATTTCTAATAAAAGTAAACTTAAAAGTAAAAAAAGTAAATTTCACATTCATATTAGCAATCGAAACTTGCCTTCATTTTTTTTATTTCATTTGCATACTTCTGTTTTCTGGTACTTTAATCCTTTTAAACAAAGAAAATAGTAATTTGAGCAAATCCACCTTCAATAAAAAATGAGTAGAATTAATTGGGATATGATAGATTTGGTTAACGCTTTAACTTTCAGTTGTTTCACATGCGCAAAACATGCCATAAAAGCACATTAACACATTTTATCCGTACCTAAAATGAAAGAAAACCTTACACAAAAATACACACCGAATAAAGTATCACCCATGCGACATAGCTTACCCAAAAAATGTAACATTTAAAAAAGAGTAAAAACTTCTTTTTTTTATTCTCTTGTGCCTTCGCCTCTTTGACGTTCGCCAACGCTCCTCGTCGACGACCAACTTCTTTTCCTGAGCAAAAAAACTGTGTTGCCTTGAGAAAATCATTTTCAACCGGTGCTCAGTTATACCTTTATTATTAGCTTCCTTCTCCTGTATTAATTTATTTTTTTACTTTGTAAAAAAAATATTTTTTTCCATTTTCGAGATTTTACATATAGAATCTTAAAAAATATAAGAAATGGATCAATTCTTGTTTTAATTGTATTTCACTTTTATTTTTCCCTTACTTTTGTTTCTTTACTACTTTATTTTGCAATTTTTTCTTTACATGTAAAAATGAAAAACGAGAGTTGCCAGAAGAAGTAGAAAAAAAGAAGAAGAAGAAGAAGCAATCAGAGTGTTTGTTGACGGCTTCTGCCTGAATTGCCAATTATCGCCGAGCTTACAATGTTTGTCCCACACTTTTTTACTTCTTTTCTATTTTATGTTTTTGGCATGGTTTAAAAGTGTATCGCCAACTAAACATCAAGCATTTTTCGTTCATTTCTAAAATGGAAAACAAATAGGAAAAAAGAGGAAAGGCTAATATGCATTTTTGGATAATTCACATCCTTCTTTTTTTTCCTTTTTTTGGAAGCACCAAACCAATGACCTTTTTTTCGATCGGCTTTTGAACTGACGACTTGAAAATATCCCTTAAGGACTAAAAATATATTTTTATTTTTGTTTTTGGTTTATTTTTGGTTGAAATAACTTTGTATGTGTTTAAGTGTTTCTTAAAGGAATATAGAGTATCAAGGCATTTGCGATCCGATGAATTCTCACAATATCAGAGCTCAGAGTTCACTAAAAGCAATATTATTTTTGGGCCAATAACATTTCTTTTTTTGTTTTTTTAAAACTTTTTGTTGCATTCAATTGTTTAGCAATTTTTATCGCGGATATGTGGCTGTTTTCGTAATTTATTTTAAAATATTTTAAATTTTATTTCTTCTAAAACTTTGTATATTTTCATTTTCTCTCATGAGATACTTCCTACTTCGAAAAAAAAGAAGAAAAAATTAACTCTTGGAAAGTTCTTTTTTTTCCTTCTTTAAATGAGCTAACAACCACTTTTGGTCTCCAAGTGCGCAGCTTCAAGTTCTTGATGCCAACGACGTTTGCCTTCTTTTTTTTCTTCTTTTGCCTCTTTTTATTCTCTGTGCAATGCTTCGACCCGAGCGACCCGAGTTTTTTTGTTTCCTTCATCTTTTTTTTCTACTTTTACTTCTTCACGATTTGACGCTCGACAGCTTTTTTTCTTCTGTCGTTGACAACAACGTAAACTCACCATTTTTTTAACGAACGCCGTTGGCGGTGCACAAGTGCCAATGGCAGTCCACGCAGCGCACATTATAAAAAAAAGAAAGAAAGAAACGCCGAACGAGCTAAAAAAAAAGAAAGTCTCGAAGAAGAAGCAAAAAAATTCTTCTTGTCAAAAAGCGGTGGCAACCAAACTGAATGCATGATGGAGTTTTTTTCTCGCTTATCGCCGAAAACGATGCCGTTGACGACAACCGGCGACCGGGTCCCAAGCCCTGCCGTCATCAATGCGTGCGCACTTTTTTGTCTTCTCCTTCTTCTAACCGTTGCCATACGTCGTTTTTTTTCTGACGGCGGCGGTCGGCGGAGCTTTCATAAGCTTATATATATATATAAGGAGGACTTTGAGTCTGGTAGTTGTCATCTGCGCACATCTAAGCGACGGAGTGAACACAAAATATACGAGCGCAATAACAAAAATAAAGAGGAGAAAGAAAAAAAGAAGGAAGGAAAGCCCTTAGGCAAGCAAAAGCCTTTAGGCAGATTGCGATGGAGCCGACCGGCCGAGGGGGAATGAAGCTTCTTCTATTGCAAGCACTACTAACCACCATTGCCAACGGCAGCAGCTTAGTTCATCTTATAAAGAAGAGAAAAAAGCAGCTTCATTTTCCGTATTCGGCACGGGTCGAGGAGGGCAGCAGCAGTGACATGCAAACACGCAAACACTCACTTTCAATTTTTGAAAGAAGAAAAAGTTTCATGGATCGCCAAAAAGTCCATCATTTTCAGATGATATCGAATTTCTTGAATAAAGAATTTTAAATAAATTTCGTAATAAAGGCTGAGTGATAACATTTCCATCTAAAATGATCTATTCTTAAATCCGGATTTGAAGGATTATTTTTAGTTATTTTCATTTTTGGGATAAAAGAAATTTCAGAATTTATTACTTTGACTTTGGCTGTTTCTTACATGCCGGATATTTTTTGTTGGAAATTAACTAAATAAATATTGTAAAAATGACATGAATTCTTATTTTTTTCATTTTCTCTTTTTCCGTCAAGATTTTTGGCTTAACGTTTAAAAACTGATCACTCATCTGTTTTTATTCTCTCTGTGTTGATTCCAGTTGAAAAAACTTTTTTTTCACTGGTTCCCGCAGTAACCAACGCATCATCATCATCGACGATCGGTAATGCGTTCTCACATTTCTGTATGCGCTTATTTGCACACATCTGCCACAATACATCGTTATCCCTCTTTCAGTATCATACTATTTTTTTATTTTCAATTCTTTTTTGTTGCTCATGCAGTACGGCTACAACAGCCGTCGCTTGTTCATTTTTATTTTTGAGCCGATTGTATCCCCTTCCTCGAAACAAATATAACTCGCTACCAAAAATAAAAGATGAAAAAACCTTTTTTGGCTGTTTTAAGCTTTTCCCGACGATTTTTTTTCGACATTTTTTATGCACTAAAAAGCTTCAAATTTTAATATCGGCGAAAAATGAGTTCAACGGTTGGAACCCATAGCCTCATGCAATTTTTCTTTTTTCTCTATTTTTCTGGTCGTTGCCGTTCTCGTCATCGTTTTTTTTCCTTTTCTTTGGCTTTTTTGCCGTCGTACATCTCCTCCAAGCATCGGAGTAAGTCTTGACGGAGGCTTGCATTTTCTAATACTCTTTCGTTTTTCTATTTTTAGTCCGCCGGGCATGTCTCGTACCCGAGCGACGGCGGTCTTCTCTTCCTTCTTTTTTTGTGTGCCTCCATAGATGGGCTTGCTTCAAACTAACTAACAATTTTTTTCCTCAAATATCCACCATTATCCTCCGTCATTTATTTTTCCTTTTTTCCCTTTTTTTGAAGCTTTTAAAGGTTTGCTTTTGCTTGTTTTTCCATGCACAGTCAATTCTTGGGGGATAACCAAATATCGATGAGGCTGTCGCAAATAATGTTTTAGCTTACTTCCACCTGCCTCTTTTTTTTGAATAAGCGTTTCAGTTTTTTTCCATTTTTTTTCGATTCGATCATTCAAACACCACATCCGCTTTTTTTATATTTCTGCGTGATCTCTCTTCTTTTTTTATTCATTCTCTTCTTTTTGTACTATATTTGGTAAATCCTAAAAAATTAAAAAATAATTTTAGGATTCTTAATAAATCTTCAAATATGACGACGACTGTTGAAACAATAATGGTTTCACCTACCGTATCATCAATACAAAAGTCAAAAGTAACATCATCAATTATTCGACCAAAAACTAAGCCAACGGTGGCTATCATTGAAACAACCCCTTTGGGGGAAGCTGAACCAAAAGTAAATAATATTGAAGATTTAACAGAAGAAGAAATTCAAGAAGCTATTGATCAAGTATTAAAAACTTCAATCTATTCTGGATCATCAAGAACTTTAATGGTTCAAGCAATTAATGATACAGTACATGGAAGAATGTCTTTAACACAAGCGGCAGCAAAATTTGGGATCCCTTTTTCAACAATTCATCCATATATTAAAAAACTTCGAACAAAGCTTCAATTACGTGATCCTGCGCTTGAAGCCAAAAAGTAAATCTTTTTCATTTTATTTTATCCTTCCTTTGTATTGAATGAAAAAAAAGAACAGAATTGATTGTTTGCATTTTAATCTGTGTTTACTGACGAGAATAATAATAATAGTAATAATTCTCTTCTTTCTTTTTTTATTTTTTATTTTCCTTTTTTGTGGCTTCCAAATATGTATGAGATAAATTTTAGGCCACGTATTGCTGCAAAAAGGAAACCAAAGGTAAATGGCGGTGAAGATTCTGGTAATGATGAATCAAAAGCATCTGGCGATAAAAAACCAAGAAAAAAAAGATCTCCACCACCAGGATATATCCCGTTTAAACAAATTGTTATACCAGAACACTGGAAAAAATTTCCTGAAAGTGTGTTTATCTTTATCAATTTTTTTAATAATTGAAAATTATATTTTTTTAAATATTTTAGAAATGCAAAATGCTGTATGGACGGCAGTTTCATACTGTAATTATGACGATATTGAAAAAAAGCATAGATTATGTCAAGCTATTTTGGATGTTATGATTGGACAAAAAACTCTTAAAGCTGCTGCATCAAATAATAATGTAAGGTTTTTTTTCTTATAAATTATGATTTTATTTGAAATTTTATAGATTCCATTTACAACTTTGCAAACATATTTTCATCGATCTCGAATTACAATGGAAAGATGTATGGAAGAAGATGAAGAAGTTCAACGTGCAAAACCAAAAGATGATTCAATAACTCCACCGCTTCATACAACACTTCATTCACAAAAGCGTGAACCAAAACCCATTGATAATTTTGAAGAATTGGAGCAATCTTTGGCCGCACTTGCAACATTACCAATTGAACAACAAAATCAATTTGTACAAATGGTATTCACTTTTTTAAAAGTTATTTAAAAGAATTATTTATTTTAGCTTCTTTGTTCTGACACGAATATAAAAGACTCCTCTACAAATAATGATGCAATTCGTACAGCAACTAGTACACCATCAACTGAAAAATCAATGGGAAAAAGCGTTGATGCAGTATCTGATTGGCTTATAATCAAAAAATTAAATGAACAAGCAATGAATACCTCATTATTAATGTCAAATGGAAATGGTTCTTTTGAAGCTGCTGGTTCAAGAAAAAGAAAACCACAACATGTTAAACGTGTTACACCGGATGGATTAAATTTATCTGCAACTTCAACAAGTTCATTATCAAATAATACAACTTCAAAATTTTCTGATTTTTTGGAAGAACGTTTTGGTCTTACTGTAATGAAACCAATTAAAACAGAAGAAAATGGATTTAATAATCATTCAATCAAAGAAGAAACAACAATTTCACATACAAAATCTGATATAATTGCTTCAGAAATTCATAGTCAATGCATTATTTTTAATCCAGATAAATTTGCAAATACTTTTATCCCATATTATGTTTTTCGGGTTAATGATATTCGTCCAAAAAATTATGAAAAGATTATTAGTGCATTGAAAATGGTAATTATTGATAAAAAGCCATTGCATGAAATAGATTTGTCAAATATTCGTGAAATCTTTGATAAACATTTAACATCAGTTCAAAATCTTATGAAATATATTGCTGAAGCATATCCTGTATTTCTATATCAAATAAAACCGGAAACATCAAACTTTGGAACAGTTCAAGATTACATCGATGGAAAACCATTTTATCATAATCGTTTATTAAATCAACCACCAAATTCTCTTCTTGAAATGATGACAATTAATTATTTTCAATTAATTGTAAAATATCTTGAGTAAGTTTTAATTTGTTTTAATACATCTTCTTATTTTATCAATTACTTTTTAGACGTTTTGTTGCTGCTGATATGCAAATTGATATGGATTTAACAAAATTTCTTATTAATCAAGTTATAAAAAATCGATCCCTTCCAGAACTTTATAAAGAATCTGAATATAAATTTTTGCATGAAAGAATTTTATCTGATGAAATTCTTCGACGTTATCATAATTTGAATTAGTAAAATTAGTTTTAAAAAAATTTGATTTAGTATTGGATATATTTCAATTGTGATCTCATTATCTTAGATGGCATTCCGCTCTCTTTTTGTTTTCTATATCTTTTTTTATTCGAGTATTTTTGTTATATCATTTTATATTTGTTTTTTTTTTGAAGTCTTTCGTTTTAAATTTTTATTTTTAGTTTTTCAAATTGTTTTTAAATGAATAAAGTTTTTTTATTATTCATTAGCGTCTTTGCTCCAAATGTTTACAGTTACAGAATTTGTCATACAAAAATTTAAAAAGAAACTTTTGTTTAAAGTTCTTTTTTAAAAAAAGGAATACTGAAAAATTATGCTGTGACATAAACAAATTAATTTTTTAGAACGAAAGAAATTATATATGAATGAAACCTATTAATTTTTTTATTGCATTTTTCATCCAACAAAAAATATAAATACACATAACTTAAATTAAAGCAGTCTTTGAAAAAGTTTCATAAAGAATTTTATGAAAGGCTATGATTGTTTTCCATAAATTTCTTAAGAATTTCAGAGTTTCCACTTTTTCTTAACATTTTTGAAACATCTGATGACATTTTTCCAGATTTTTGTAAAATACAATTCAAACTGGACAAAACTATTCCAAAAAGATTTTCGTCATTGCAATCAAAAATTGAACAAAGATTTGGAATAGTATTTGCTCGAATTAAATCCTGAATGTCATCTTTGGTTCCATTTGAGACAATTTTGTAAATAATATTTACAGCTTCCTAAAACTTTTTTATTGATGACTTTCATGGAATTAAATTAACCTTTTTTAATTGAGTTTCTTCAGAAGCAAGAAATGATGGAAGTAGTTTAATTATGCCGAAATTAATTGCAGCTTTCATATAATCTCTTTCAAAAATTTTTGCCAATATAATAAATGCTGTCATCTTCACATCTTTATCAGAATGTTTTGAAAGCTGCACAAAATGTTTAACGATCTTAATAGTAATATATAATCAATTTTCAAAATTTTCATGGATAACTTACATTACGATCAATAACAATTGTGATTAATTCAGGCCTTTTAATTGCATGAAAAAATGAATTTAAGCCTAATAAAATTATAACAGGATCGGAGTTTTGAATAAGTTTTTTCAATAAAGAATTCATTGCTTGAATAACTTTTGGGGAACCATTTTGACATAAATTGGTACAAATTGAAACAGCTTTATAAATCGTAACCAAAGCAGCTTTTGAATATATTATATCTCGAATACTCGAAACTGCAGCTAACTGTGCATCAAAGTTCCCATTGAAGCAATTATCCTCTGCATTTTTGGCTAAACTTTCAATCATATATTTTTCTTCAGGAATTTGAATTTTTAAATTTTCCTGTGTATCAATGGTTTTCTAAATATTTTTATTTAAAAACTTTTAATTATAATTTATCGACATAAATGTTGGCAATTTTAAAAAATTATATAACTTACTTGTGGTAATTTTGCAGAAAAAAGATAATGCATAAAAGAAAGCATGACTTATTTTGTAAATATTTTAACTTTATTTATTAAATACAACAACGAAAAATAAAAAACAGCAAACCCAAATTTTTGCCAGTTATATTTTGCTATTCTCTTTTTTGCTCAGTTTGCCTAGACTTGGTTATAGTGACAGACCAGGTCAAAAAAAAGAATATGGCATAAACAAATTGATTTTGTTGTGTTATTTTTTGTTTTAGCATGCAAAGGGTATCCTGACTAATTTGACCAAACAACCAAAACAAAGGCACTTGGGTGGCTTTTGTTATTAAAAATGATCGAATATTTATCATTGATTTTCGAGAAGAATACAATACAATGAAACAATTGTAAATTTGACATGAAAATAATAAAAATGTTTGCCAACTGTTTTAGTTTTAAGTTATATTTGTTTCTGTTCCAAATGAATAGAAATGTTTTTTTGAAATGTTTTTGCATTCCTTAAAGTGATATCACAAATCGTTAATTAAAATTCAATCTTTTCAAGCTCTTTTCTTTTTGTAAATCTTTCTTCCTCATTTATTTTTCTAGCAAAACAATGTTATACGATATCAACAAATAAAACTTGTTTTTTCAAATTCTTTTAAAAATCAAATCTAAAAATAGTCAAAGACAGAATTCAAAAATTAGAAAATCACTACTTCTTTTTTTAGAATTGACTGATCTTTTGAGCTTTTTTGTAATCAGTGTTATGTTGTTTTTGAAGGAAAATAAAAATAACTAACAGATCATTAGTGCATCATCATTAAAAGAGCGGAACATTGATCATTTGATTTGATAAAGAGCAGGGAATCCCCGCATTCCTAATATTAATGATAAAAATGGAAGACAAACAAAACAGCACGTGCATTTTAATAAAAACAAATAAAAAGTTTTTAAAGGCCGCTTTTGATTACTATAAAAAGGGGCTATTCAGTTTTTTGATTTTTTGTTGATAATCTGATTTTTTGATCATATTTTCTTTTGATTTTGTGATCACTGAACACGACATCTCCATTAATGTCTATGAAAAACATGGTTAATTTTTCTAGACTTTAAAGAAAAAATTTAAAGATCATAATAATTTGTTATTTTTTCTTTGCTTCCCATATGTTTGATCTAACGTTGCATAAGTTTGCAAAGATTGCACAATATTTCTGTCTTTTCTACTATAAAAATGAAAGGAAAAGAAGACAGCCATTAACATTATTCGGGTCGTTTTTCGCTTTGTCTTTTGGGAACAAAGTTTTTTAAAGAGAGAGACATTCGAGAGAGAAAAAACTTTAACGTGAACTGAAGGTTCAATGCTCCCCCTCCAATGACATTTTTTAGCGGTCATTTTTTTAAATAAATTTTTGTTGTTGTCTGAAAAAAGTTAAAAATAAAAAAGACCTTTAATTTTTAGCTAATCAACTTATTCATTTGTTCATTTCTGCTTTTTAAAGCTATTCAAAATGTGTGGAATTACTGCTATCTGTCACGACCCCGGATGCAAAACATTTGATGGTCAAAAAGCATTTGAATATTCAAAGTAAGTTTTTTGTTGAAAATTATAGTACAGATTTTAAAAATGAATTTTACTTTTTGGCCTAAAAAGGTTAAGATTGAAGACAAAATTTAAATTTTAAATTTCTGAAAAAATTTATTAACGATGACAACAAATTGATCTTTTATGAAAAATTTCATATTTTTTGATTATATTTTCCTTATAATTCTGACATTCGTTGGAAAAATGGCATAAGTTTACAAGCAATAGCCAAAGTTACTGCTTTAAATTTGAATGTTTTTTGGCGATTTTTTACATTTTTTTGCAGTTTTACGTTTTTAAAATTAGATTTGATGGCAAAATTAAAAACGGAAATTCATCAAGACCTCACATGACTATTTTTTTCAGCAATCTTTAAATTGCACAAAAAATTTAAAATTTGTCTAAGCAATTAATTTCTCTTTTGTTGTTTTTTTGAGTCGCATCATTTTTTTAACGAATGAAATTCACGTGAATAAAAAAATAAAGCAACTGTTTTATAGACTTCAATCTCATCGAGGTCCTGATACACGAAACTATTATCGACATCCAAAAAATGGTAATATTATTTGTCATGAACGTTTAGCAATTGTTGATCTTTATGCTACACAACCATTGCCAGGAAGGGAATCAACTCATCAAGTTGTACATAATGGAGAAATTTACAACCATATGGATCTTCGATATCATGAACTTAAAGATTATGATTTAAAAACAACTTGTGATTCAGAAGTTATTATCTTTTTGTATGAAAAATATCGTAATGGCCATGATGTTTGTTCAAGATTAGACGGAATTTTCTCTTTTGCATTAATTTATGATGATGATTTTCTTGTTGCTCGGGATCCAATTGGTGTTAAACCTTTATATTATGGAAAGGATAAAGAGGGGCGTCATTTCTTTAGGTAAGAGAATTTAATAAAATAAAATTTGTGTAAATTATGATTTTTTTACAGTAGCGAAATGAAAGTTATTGAAAAAGAATGTGGTCCTTATCATCTTGAAGCATTTCCTCCAGGGCATTTTTGGACACTTGAAACTGGATTTGTTCGCTATTACAAACCTGATTGGCTTAATTATAAGCTTGCAACTCATAAAAAAGAACTATCTGAAATTCATGATGCTCTTATTGATGCCACACATAAACGTTTAATGGCTGACGTCCCAATTGGTGTTTTACTTTCAGGAGGTCTTGATTCAAGTTTAGTTAGTGCAATTGCAATGAGAAAAATGAAAGAAATTGGACGGCCACTTTCATCATTTTCTATTGGATTAGATGATTCTGCTCCAGATCTAAAAGCTGCCCGTGAAGTTGCAAAATTCCTTGGAACTGATCATCATGAATTTCATTTTACCGCGGAAGAAGGTATCAAAAATTTAAAAAATCTTATTTGGCATTTGGAAACTTATGATGTTACATCAATTCGAGCTTCAACTCCAATGTTTTTCCTTTCTAAAAAAATTGCTGATCTTGGCGTTAAAGTTGTCCTTTCTGGAGAAGGCGCCGATGAAATTTTTGGAGGTTATCTTTACTTCCATAATGCCCCAAGTGATGAAGAATTTCAAAAGGTAAAATTTTATGCTACTCTTTATGAAATCCATGAATTTTTTATTCCAGGAAACAATTCGTCGTGTTACATTGCTTAGCACTGCTGATTGCCTTCGAGCTGATAAATCTTGTATGGCAAATGCCCTTGAAGCACGTGTGCCATTCCTTGATAAACATTTTTTGGATACTGTTATACTTATCAATGCTGCTGATAAACGACCAACACCAAAAAATGGTAGTCGACCAATTGAAAAATATATTCTTCGGCAAGCCTTTGATCATGATGAAAATCCGTATCTTCCTGGAAGTATTCTTTGGAGACAAAAGGAGCAATTTTCTGATGGTGTTGGATATTCATGGATTGACACATTGATGGAACATTGTGCTGAACAAGTTAGCAATGAAGAATTCGAAAAAGCTTCTGAACTTTTTCCCCATAATACCCCACATTCAAAAGAAGCGTTTTACATGAGAAAAATTTTCCATGAACATTTTCCAAGTGATAAAGCTGCTGAAACGGTATTAAAATGGATTCCAAAATGGCAAGATAATGCTGATCCATCTGGTCGTGCTTCAAATGTTCATTTAAAAACAATCCTAAAGCCTGCTCATGCCAAAGTTTGTGCAGTTGAAAATTCAATTGTCACTGAACAACAAGTTCCACAACTTGCATAATTGATTATTTTAAAAATTTTATATTATTGCTTCAAAAGCTTTTAACATAATATTATAATTATCCATTTCTTAAGTGTGCAATTAAAATATGTTTTACATTATTTTTTTGTGTCATTGTTTTGCTACTTTATGTAAACATAATATTTTTTGAATACAATAATAAAGAAGAAAAAATTAATTTAACATTTTTTTGTTTGCTTTTTTGGAAGTTGAAAATGTGGTTAAAATAATTTTATGATATGATTTTTGTGACACAATAAAACAAAAAGGGGAATAAAAAAATATTTGGAAAAACATATTATTCATCGCAACTACTTTTTAATACAACACAATTCCTTGTATCCCTTACCAATTCATATTGACATCCACGTTCAAGATTTGGTTTTAATATTGGCGGACAATTTACAGGATTACAGTAACCATCAATACAAATCATTTCTGGAGGACATTTTAAACCTTCACACACTAAAAGCATTAAAGGATTAGCAAAAATTAGATAATAATAATAAAAGATTACATTTATCTGAAATTTCTGGGCATTCTTTTGCTGGAATGCATGTAACATTTGCAGAACTAGCTTGAACAAATCCGTCAAGGCACTGACAAGCTCCAACACAATTATGTTCATTTGTCGAACAACGTGGATGAAGTTCAGTACAAGTGTATGGGCATCGAGTACCACATGCAATATATTCACTATTTGGGGGGCAAATTTCTTGTGTTGGTCGTCTCCAAGCAATGGATGGGGCTGGTGGATGTGGAATTTGTTCAGCTTCAAATATTTCAAAAGTTGTTGGTTCTGTTGTTGTTAGGCGACTTCTACAAATTCCATCTGTTTGATCACAAGTATATCCATTCGGGCATTGAACTGTAGAACATTTATCTGTTATTAATCGACGAAAAATAGCTGGAGGTCGAAATTGTCGACAGACACCTATGCGTTAAATAATTTTTAAAGATAGTTTTAAAAAGATTCAAAAAACCTGTATTAGAATCACAATTTGTTCCTTGAGGACAAAAAACATTAGCACAATTTTTTACGGTTGAATCACGAAAATTTCGACAAATTCCGGTATTTGTGTCACACTGATATCCTTGTGGACATTGAACATATGAACAACGATTGGATGAAGTTGGATCACGGAAAACCCGACATAATCCACTATTTTCATCACATTGTTGTCCGTAAGGGCAATTAACATAAGTGCATCGCCTTCCACCAGCTGGAGGCCTAAACTGACGACAAACTCCGGTGTTAGAATCACAAGAAGTTCCTTGTGGGCATTGAACAGATATACATCGATTTCCTGTTCCTGGATCACGAAAAACTACACATCGGCCAGTATTTTCATCACATTGTTGACCATAGGGACAACTTATAAATGAACATCTGCTTGTTGATCCTCCACCACCAGCAGGAGGCCTAAATTGTCGACAAACTCCAGTATTTCCGTCACAGGAAGTGCCTTGAGGGCATATTCCACAATTGTATTGTTGGGCTATAGAAATCTTTAAAAAAGAGGGATATGGTCAATTTTGGCAAAAAATGTTGAAAAATTATCTCACTTGAATTATTATTACAAAAAAAATAAGCGATGAAGTCACGTTCATTTTCACACATTTAAACATAAGTATTGACGACTTGAATGAAAAGAAAAACGACAAAAACTGAGAAGTTTTGCAAGAACAAAAAAGATCTTTTTTGACGGTATATTTTTAAGTGGAATTTTTTTGAGTTAAAAAAAACGAGAAAGAAAATATCTGTGCGTGAAAAAGACTCGGCAAACTTTAGCTGGTTCTTTTTTTTCACAAAGTTTGTTTTGTTTTTTTTTCTCACCTTTTTATATTTTTTTATGACATTAGCGTACTTGTTTTGTTAATCATTGACTTCGCGCAAACATTGCCTTTTATCCTTCTTAAAGTTTTTTTTTCTTTTTTCTCACCTTTTTTTTAAAAAAACTATTTGAGTTATTGAGATCAATATATGCACCATTTCTTTGCAAAAACAAAAAAAATATTTTGAAAAAAACAAGGAAGTGATTAAAATGGAAGTTTTGTTTATTCAAATTTCTTTTTTATTACAAACGTCAACGCTTCAAAAAGATATTGTTTTATGTCCAAAAACTATGCGGACTTTTTCTTAACGATGGACAACCGTAATTTGTAGCTCCATGACCCAAATTATTAGATATTCTAAAAAAATGGAGATGAAAATTTTACAATTGGCATCTAATAAAATATCTTACTGGCAAATGTTGCGATAGAAATTTTGCTGGAAAGAAATTTTTGTTGCTGGTGAATTATCGGGTACTATAAAAAGTAATCCATTTTGAACAAATTGACCATAACTTGATTGAAAATCTCCAGCTCCCATTCCAACGACAACAAAATTAATTTTTTCATTATTTGTGAGATTTTTTGCAAATGCAACTGTATCGGCAACGTTATCAATCCTATAAAAATTTTTGTATTTTTTTATAAAATTAGAACCAAATTAATGGATTTTGTATTATATCTCATTCTTTCGCTTACTAACAGAAAATTTTTAAAAACTTACGTTGGTCGATCTGTAATGATAACAGCAAACTTTGGAACATCTCTGTAATCAGGTGCTTCATGGCCCAAAAGAGCATTAATTAAAACTAATGTTCTAAAAACATAATGAAATAAGCTTTTGTTGTGCTAAAAAATTGTTTTCTTACGGTTTCAAATCAACATTAAGCGTTCCAAGTTCTTGATCAAATGGAGCACTATTTGCTCCAACTTTTAACGATTGTGCTGTAGACAAACATAGTAAATTACCAGAAGATTTATTTACAATCCCAAAAGCAGCTCGACTTCCATCGGGTTCACCAATTGTAGCAAATTTAAGATCATTTGAAAGTTCAACAAGGAACTCTTTCATATTAATAAATATTCCATAATAATCAAGTGAGCTAACAGCTGTGTCAAAGAAAATGGCAAAATCCATTATTTCATTAAAGACACATGGAATTGGACGAGCTGTTGTCGTTGAAGGTGGAGGGGGAACTACGCTCAAATCTCCACCTTGTAAAAATTTAGCAAAATCAGAAAGGATATCATAAATATTCCATGCTCCAGTTGTACCACCTAATCCGCTAAGATCTGATAATCTTGAAATTGATGGATCTGTGCTATTATAATAATATGCAGAATAGAGATAAAAATCTTTTGCTTGTAATGCAAACAATGATGTTAAATTTTGTTCAGGATCAATGCTATAATGTTATTATAAAAAACTTTATTTAAACAGAAATAATATTACCTGCTATCAGTGATGTAAAACATTCCATTAACTTGGGAAATACTTACTTGTAACCGCTGATTAAGGAAAAAGTCAAAGGCTCTAAAAATCGGAAAGAAAATAATGTTCATATCAATCAAAAATGGCTTTAAGAATCTATTTTTAGTCTTACAGTATTGTAATAAATGTCAATGCTCGTATTAGTATCAGTTTAAAAACTAAGCTGGTATACTCTCTTATTTCTTATTAAGAACTTATAATATTTAAAAAACGTACTGTCCTAAATCAATTGATTTATTGCTGACAACAGCACCATTAATTGCATCAAGAATAGCACTGGCATTATTTGTTACACTAATTTGTGGACCACCACCAACATTTGTTGTAAAGGCATAATAATTTGTTGCATTTCGAGAATACATTTTTATAAACTCTGTTGCAAGTTCTTTTCTCGATTCTAATTGATCTTCATTTCCAGTGACATCATAAATTATAAGAATAAGTCGATAATTAGATAAAGATGTAAATACTGTAAAAAATTATTGCAATTTTTAAAATTATGTTAAAAGAAAAGGATAATAATACGAACATTGATTTTCACAATTTGAACCATAATATTTATCTGGACAATTACATGTTTCACGATTGGGAGTTCCACCATTTAAACAAATTGGAATTGAACAATCTGTTCCATACCATAATGGATTACATCCACAAGTCCAAACTTTTCGAGCTACTCCACTATCATCATCTTTGTCATCAGTAAGAAGTTTAGTACCATATGAAGAGCATGCAACCTTTTTTATGCAATATGTTGTTAAAATTCTTTGATGTGAATCACCACTTGAATCTTTCATAATAAGCTAAATTAATTTATTTGTTTGAGTCATCAACTTTTACGAAATTAATAAAATTACTTTAGTTTTTAAAGCACCCGAGAAGCCATCACATATAATTTCAATCGACCACGGATAAGTACAATTCCTTCTAATTACTGGAGCATGTTCATAAGTGAAATTTGTATATTCAACGTTGGCGGTAAAAACTTCAGGGAAATTATCAAAATTTTCATCTTCAATGCCATTTTCAAAGTAAATATTCAAATTTGTAGTTTCTGTAAATAACAAAGTTATTTTTAAATAAATATCGTTTACTGATACCTGCGAGGAAGAAAACTCCATAACCTTCTGCTTCAAAATTATCAGATGGTGTGACTTCATATGCAATGCGAGAAGGATGTAATGCTTCAACAATATAACCACAAAATGATTTTGCCTCTCCTTGTTTTGGTTTAAGTGAAAAACTTGTTACTAAAATTGATAAATTTTTATAAGAAAAATATTGGTAGTGTTTCTTTACTTTCATCAAATGAGTATAAATCAGAAGCTTTTTTGGTAAGTAACGTTAAATCAGTTGGCTCAAGATTAAATAGAATAACATGTTTGTTTGTATATTGTGGCAGTGCATGATCTTTTTCAATAGCAAGATTGACAGTAATATCTTGACAGTCATCAGTGATATAACTATCCAAAACAACCATATTACTAATTGGATTATTTGTGTCAAAAACGGTAGTTGGAACAAGACGTTTAACGTATGTAAAAACATCCTAAAAGGAGTTTGGAACAATCAAAAATATATTATCATTCTTAACTTACTGATAAAACTTCAAATAAAAGTGGTACGCCATTACCGTAACTCGAAATCATGCGATGACAAGCGCTTGGGCTTTTTGCTTGTGTAAATGCTCGTAATTCTACTTTTCTTTTTGCAATTAAATTTACAAGTTCATCATCGGGTTGCGGATTATCGTTGTCAAATCCACATAAAACCATTGAACTACTAACCCATATAATCAAACTTCTATCGGTTTTCTAATTTTTTACTTTATTTTGAAAAAAAATTAATTTAAAAAAACATACAACAGCTTGAAGAGCTCTTTTAAGGGCAAATCTAGAATCTTTTGGATAAGTCATCTTTGTTAAATTTCCAAGTGCATTATAAAAATAATGCGCATTATTAAATACTTGTACTTTTGCTTCTAAATAAACAACAAATTAGAAAAGATAGAAATTTGCCAAAATAAATTTTACCATCTTGTCCATTTACTTGATAAGCGCTAACAAGAATATATTGCTGAAAAACGGATGGAATATCTTCCAATTGTGGAAGTGTTACTGGTGGATTAAGAATGTTTAAATCAATAACCAATACAAATGTTTCAATAATAGAGGTAAATCGTGGAAAAGGTATATCTTTTTGACAGGAAAATAATGCTAAAAGTAACATTATGACTCATAAATAATGTGAGAGTTTTTTTTTGATAAATTATATAAGTAGTGTGTTTTTTTGAATGACCCGAGTTATACGACGGTAAAATTTTTCGAATCCCGTTGTTGTTGTTACGTAATGAATGTTTTTAAAGAAACCCATTTCTGAGTAAACTAACATCGTTTAGAGTTTTAGAAAAAAAGATTTTTTAAAGTCAAAAACGGTGTTATCGGTGAAAAACTTTTGGAATCACAAAAACTACATATTTTGTTTTGTTTAAAAACGGGTTTGACATACAAACTTTGATTTCAGAGGTTAAAAAGAACCAAAGCCCGTAAGACATGATGACTTTGGTTGTTTTTACACAAGTTTACGATGCCATTACCAGCTCGAAAAAGTTATGGCGCGGAGCTTACTTTTTTTTATCAAGCTACACATTATGCGTATGTCATTTAATTCTCTTTAAATAAATCCTTACCATTTTCACAATGTTCACCGGTGTAATATTCAGAGCAACGACAAGTGCTATCTGTTTGAATTGTTCCACCATTATAACAAACAGGAATATTACAATTTGGCCCCATGAATCCAGGTGGACAAATGCAATTGCCATTTCCATCAGGTTTTCCACCATTTTGACAATCGCCTGTATTCGAATTACCATCCGTAACACAAGGGAATAATGCTGTATGCGTTCTATCCGATGTATCCAAAGTAATATAATATAATTGATTCGGGATAGAGCACTGCCATGTATAACCGCTTGTAATTAAATTATAATTGCAATTTAATCTTGCGTCAGCTTTTCCCGTATAAAATTCATTATTGTATGGATAACGGATTGTAATATCAGAAGTGCTTTGATCTGGTACATGTGCAACAATGTAAACTCTACTACCGGTGCCTTAAAGTCAATGACCTTTGAATTTAATTTTTTTTAAATAATAAATATGGTATACCAGAATAACTTGGATATGCATCTTGAATGTCATATGTTGGGTCAGAAGCAAATGCAATAACATAAAAATCAGCTGGATTTATTTCAAGAACGTTGGCAAAATAAACGGGCGCAAATTCACCACTGAATACATTTACAGTATATTTATCTGTTGCAGTTGTATTTGGAATAAAAAATAAAGCATAAAATCTTCCAATTACTACGGTGGCATTGAGAGAAAATGTGCTCCTTTTCCCTTGCATCTGAATCCATGGTAAAACTGGGCTACCTAAATTAAAAAGGTAAGTTTCAAATATTTGCATAATAATAATTTTCAAAACATACCAGCAGTGTATTTAATTGTAGCTGCAATATAATAATTTCGTCCTGTTACATAATTAAATTCGCCAGTAGCATTCAATCCAGCAAATTCTTGGTTATTATAAGAAGATATTGCATTTTGAGATTTTTGTAATTTTTGGTAATTGTTAAAAAACTAAAAAAAAGTAGAACAAAAATTTATGGAAAATCGGATTCAAAAAATTTACATGTTCAATAGATGTTTTGTTATCACATGGAATAACATTTCCACCCGAGCGTGCAGCAAAATCATAAAAAGGCGAAAGTAATGTTCTATCATTAAAGCCTTGGAAACTTCCATCATCGTATAACAAAAAGTTAAGCTAAAATTGATTTTTATAAAACAATTTTTAAACAAGCAACCAAGGACGCGTAGCTAGGAAAAAATTTTGGGGTGGGTATTTTTGATTTGAAGGGGGCACAGGTACCGAATCCCCCCCCCCCTAGCTACGGCCTTGCAAGCAACATTACCTTAATTCTTTTATTCGCAATGGATTTATAAATATCTAAATTTTTATTTGCAGTTGTGTTGTAAAATTTATTTGTGATGATAAATATTTCAGAAAATGGTGAAATTTGAGCATAATTCACCAATGAATCAATTACAAAACCTTGATCTAAAGTACCAGGCAATGGATCTGCCATAGTTCTGTTACCATTAGCTTCAACTAATTTTTGTTGAAAATCGATAAAAGTGGTAGTTAATTCAACATTTGGTGCAGTAACCCCAGCAGATGTTACAGTATATGGGGAAAGGACAAAATTGTTAAAATAGTCAGAGTCATATGAATTAATATAATCTCTTAACAATCTAATAATTGATTTTTTATCCAAAAGACCTTTAAAAAGGGTTCCAATAAGGGAATCATAATTTGGAAAAGCCAAGACAAAAGTTTTTGGAGCAGATGGATCAAGGATGATACTTCGATTGGCTTTGCATGTGTAAACTAAAAAGTATTCTGTAAATTTTCAAATTTGATAAAACAAAACGTTTCTACCATCATTCGAAGCATGAACATCATCCAGTGAATTTTCTAAAAGTTTGAAAGATGCAGTTTCTGGAGCCATTGCAGCAACTTGAGTATCAGCAGGTGTTCCACAAATAATTGGTACAGTTTCTTGAAAAAATGAAGGCCCATCAATTCTCATTTGTAATGTTCCAAAATCTCCTTCATTTCCACATGTAATTGAAGTAAATTGTAGATTGAATAAACAATTCCTTGATACACCTGTAGCGGAAAATGTTGTACTAGTATTTCCATTTCCAAGAGAAATTGTTGCATTAATATTTTGTTGTAAATCTGCCCCTGCATTATAAATATGAGCGACAACAGTATTTTGAATTGGAACTTAAAGTCAAAGTATTTAAACTTCTGAAAATTATTGTAAAATTACCGTCTCCATCACCTTTAACAGCAATGGGATAATTTGCATCTGATACTGTATCAGTTAAGAATCCGACAAATGTGTGAGGTGGCGCTGGTGCAGTATCTTCTTGTGAAACGGTCCATATATGATAAGTGCATGGTTCAGAAACATTATAAAAAATTGGATACTTAAATGCAGTTTTATCATATGAATATTGAAAAAGTTGCCAAATTCCAGCATTCAGAGTCAAATTGAAGTTTGCGGAATCAATGGCTGATTTTAATGAAACTGAGATACTAGCTGCAAAAAATAATGTTTTTATTAAATGACAATGTTTTATTTAATTTATAATCTGAAGATTGGTTACAAGAATGAAACCAAATTAAAGGTAGTCCCTATTATTCTTTGAAGTTATAAATGACTATTTTAAAAAATGTGACATACTTGAAAACGGACTATTTGCAGCAACAGAAATATAAATATCACGTTTTTCATTGACTGCTAAAATATTAAATGATGCAGAATTAAATCCTGTCCAAGTTCCAAAGTCAACTAATGTTTTAGTTGTAATAATTTTTCCAAATGTTGGAATTATCTAAAAATTCAAAAATCAAAAATTTGAATGAAAATACTTTTTATTACATCTTGAATTGGAATAACATTTGGTCCGCCGTTAATTTGATATGGAACAATAAAAGTACCAAGAGTTTTACGTGCAAGTTGAATAAGTGGAATATATTTTTCAGAATAAAAAATGTTTTGTCCTTGTGAATCAATAGGTTCAACAAGAATAACATCAAGCTAAAATACAATTTTATTCATTTTCTTTAAACTACAATATAAAATATTTTACTTCAATTTGTCTGGCAACAGCACTTTGTGCAATAAGATTAATTTGTTTAGTATTATCATTGTCAACAATTCCAAGATTTGTTACAAGGAGTACAGAAGAATATGTACTTGCAGCTTGAATTTGTGTCAAAAGTACTGAAGTTGTAAGATTTAAATCAGGGAAAGGTCCAAAATATTGATCATAAGTTTCTATTCCACTTTTAAAACAATCAGATATAGGTCCATCCGACTTTTTGCCTAAGATACTTCAATAAAGAATTTTTTCAAAAATATCAAAATACATACATTCAAGGGGATAATCTGATATACTACCAATTAAATGAACATGAAGTCTATCAATTGCAGTTGTAAAAGGTGGTTTTGTAAGCAATGTTGTTATGGAATCAGTAATTTTATCACCTCTATCCATTACATCTTTAAATCTTTGATTATAAGTTATTATAATTGAAAAAATTCTTTCAACTGGATTAAAAGCTTTAATAAATCCATCGGAATTTGGAATACACGCCGCTAAAAATTGTGTTATTTCGAAATTATTGTAATTTAAAAAATTATTAATTACTTGGTTCACAATGTAATCCTCGGAAGCCAGGTGGGCAATCACAACCTTTAAGCACGAGATTTCCATCTACATCACCCCGAGCAACTCCTTTACCAAAATTTATACACTTCCAAATTTCGCAGTTAACGCCTTCAATATAATTTGAATCTTTGCATTCACATGTATCTGTTCCATTTGCAAAACCATCGTTCAAACAACTATGGTCTGGAAAGTAAAAACGATTTTAAAACAGAACTACCGTAATCCAATGTGTGTACCTGATCTTGCTTCAAGCATATGAAAGCCATTTCCATTTACAAAATACGACGTTGCCAAAGCAACGCAAAGCAAGAATGACGGCGTTATTCTTACTTTTACCCTCATCACCTTTAAAATTATTTTAAAAATTATTTAATCAAAAAATTGCAAAAAAAAGTAGGACACGAATATTACAGTTTTATAAAGATATAAATGTTCCAAAAAAAGTATTACTGCTTTTAAATATTGAACGCATTTAAAACAATTTTTTTACCATTCTTTTATTTTTTTGCTATCTCTACTTTTTTTCCCTCCCAAATATACTTAACTTATTTTCTTATCACTTTGCAACCACACCCTTTTGCATTTAAGCTTTAGGAAGCTTTTCACATTTGCTATCAATTATATTTCCAGTAATGCAAAATATGAGATTTAATTCTCTTTTTTTCATTTTTTATTGTTCTGCCTTTTTCTTTTTCTTCCCTTGTCTCCTTTCATTTCAGGAGAGATCAGTTGAAAAAATAAAGATAATCAAAAAACGGTAAAAAGTTTTTTGAAGTCAGCGACGACAACAAAAAAAAGGTGGAGGAAATAAAGAAGAATGTATGAAATGTCATCGTCATTTTTATCGATGATAATTGAGGGCGTTGCCAAAATTTTTACAACAACATTAATTTATGAAAAATTTTTTGATATTATATTTCCATTGATTCGAAAGGGATATGAATTTGAATATTTTCGTATAATTGTTATTAATATTTTATTATTGATTTTTGGTAAACCAAAACCATCTTTGGTAAAATTTAAAAAAATAAAGTTAATTTCAACAAAAAATGGACACTATAAGGTTTGTTACAATCTTTAATATTTTTTATTGTCTATTTTTGGTTGCAGAAAGAAAAAAAGTAAATTGTTGTCATTCTTTTTACATTCATTTGGCATTTTTATCACCTATGACGTTTTATTGTTTCTTTCCTTTCCTTTCTTCTTCTATTGTCAACTCTCGCCTGATCGAAAAACGTTGCGACCGTTGGCTGACGACCTTTTTTTACGTAGTTGAGAGCAGAATTTTAAAAAGAAATGAAAGGGTTTTTCCCCCGTTGTTTCGTCCACTTCCTTTTTTCTTTTGCAAAAGAATATGCTAACCTCCTTTTCTTTCATCTCGCCTTCTACACACCTTTTCAAAAAAAAATGAAATAGATCTTCTTTTTTCTATTTCAGTGTCAAGTTTATTAAACTTTTAAACATTATCAAAACTTTTCATATTTTAACTTATGACATTTAAAACAAAAACGTTTTCCTCATTTTAATGCTAAAATATTTTTTAACTCTTTTGTTATTTTTTTTGTTTTCTTTCTCCCCTGTTTTTTTTTTCTTTTTTCCACATGGATTGGGTTGTCAGTCGCGTTGGATTATGCTCTCTCAAAAACGTTTTGTGACGCACTCCTCCTTGTCTTTCTCTTTTTTTTGTGTCTACGTTGTTTTTTTCCTTCTCCTATTTTTGTTATCCTTTATTTGGCATTATTTTTCTATTTATTTTATAAATCTTTATTTCCTTTTTTTTAAAGGCACCGAGTTGTCATCACATGATGGCGCAATTCAGCGTACTTGGACCTCGGCATGTTGTTGACCGTGAATCTGCTTTTGGTGAACTTAAACAGGTAAGAAAAATGATAAAAAAAAATACTACTTTATATTGTATTTATATTTTTTTAGCTTGCCTTAGATAATGACGCGTTTTTTCGCAACTCAAGTTCTACATATGGGTCAAGATTAGCAGAATGTTGCCAAGAAATTGCACTCTCTTCAGATCTTGTTCAAGGTAAAAAAATCTTTTTTATCTATTTTATAGTTTTAACATATTTTCTTTTTCTAGATTTGGTTAAACAGATGCTCGTTGTTTCATCAAAATGTGATTATGACAAACATACTCCTGGCAATGGCTATCGGTATGTTTCTCTCTTTTTTGTTCTTTTTTATTGTAGTTTATGATTTCAGATCATTAATTAGTGTTTGTGATATGGCTGTTTGCCAACTAATTTCAATTCTCAGAGATTGTAGCCAAAATCGTTCAAATATTATGTTCAGAATCTCTCATCATTGTAAAGAAGTCGAAGGATTTGCTGCTGTACTCAGATTTCTTATTCTTGCTTATCAACAAGTTGTTGCTGGAATGGAAATGTTTGCAGAAAATTCTTTATTTCCTCCACTGGAAGGTGAATATGAAAGATATACTTCATTTTTGCGTGGAATTGAAAGTCTTGATACATCTTGCTTTTATGCTCGTCCACTTGGCTTTCAAGTAAGTTCATTGTAAGGAAATTTTTGTGTTATATTAATCACTAATTTACAGTTTTCCCCATCTGTTGCTCGTATTTTTCGTGTTATTGGTTTTGTTCTTGCGACGTATTCTCTATCATGGGATAAAGAAGAAGGACCTATTAGTTCATTTCTCAATTCTGGTAAATATCTTATGAGTCCTGAACAACGTGCACTAAGAATTGTTAAAGTTATTCGTGAATCTGATATTGAATTTTGTAAAGGATTTTGGAATCTCTCTGAACTTGGAATGGTTAGATTTTTATTTCATTGTATACTAAATGAAATGCAAGATTTTTTTAGATGTCAAAATGGTTTTGTCCAGTAATGGCTGTATGTGATATGCGGGAAATTACTCTTCATGGACCTTTACCACTTCGAACAAAATCTGGTGAAATTATTCTTGTACCTGAACCATCATCACATACAGGTCCTCGTCCCATTCCATATAGAATGATTTCTGTTGTTGCCCGAGAAGGATTAGTAAGAAATGCTGGATATTATTATTACTGTAACATTTTTTAATTGCATTTTTTAGACCTCAAGTCCTGCTAAACATAAACCTTCTCCCTTTTTATTAATTCATTGTCATGGTGGTGGTTACGTAGCAACGTCTTCACAATCACATGAAACTTATTTACGTGAATGGGCTTGTGCAATAAATTGTCCCATTGTATCAATTGATTATTCACTTGCACCTGAAAATCCATATCCTCGTGCAACTGAAGAAGTGCTGTATACATATACTTATATTTTGAATAACCCAAAAAAGTTTGGATGGACGGGTCAAAAATTAGTTATGGTTGGAGATTCTGCTGGCGGAAATCTTATTACTTCTATAACATTAAATTTGATTCAAATTAATGCTGCTCGTTTACCTGATGGTATTATTCCTGTATATACTCCATTTCTTTTTCAAGTATGTTTTTTATTTTTTTATAGTGATGGAAAGTTTTATAAATGGTCATTGTTTTTAGTATTTACCATCTCCTTCTCGTGTTCTTAGCTTTATGGATCCTCTTCTTCATATGGGAGTTGTTATTCGTTGTGCAGCTGCTTATACTGGAGCAAAACTTAATGATGAATTGGCTGCCAAAGGAACTTTAAGCAGTACCAACACCACTCAAGTTAATGGCCATAAATCATTATATCAGTATGTTGATGAAGTTCAAAAAGCACAACATTTGGATTTTGATGATTCTGTTTTTGATGAATATAAAGATGAAAAAGAATCTCCTGTAACAGAAAATGGAAAGCGTAAAGCAACTGACACAAATGAATTAACACCAACAACAAATAGAATCGTTGCTGTATGTTTCTGCATTTTTTTTTGTAATTTTTATTAAATTTCATTTGTTTTAGCCAAAAAAGAGAACTTTAAGTCAAAGCTTAGCAGATACTGCTGCTGTTGCTGCTGGACATGCTTTTGATACTGTATCTGATTGGTTTGAATCACCCCGAACACCTATTGGCATTAATGATAAGCCAAAGCTTAACCGTGCTGCAACACTAACCCCTCAAATGGCTGCTAAAGTCCAACAAGAGGTTTGTTATTCATTCTTAGAAAAATTTTATAGTTTCACATTTTTAGGAAGCAACAGTACAAGAAACTAACTTTTCATCGCTTCTTAAACTCGATTTACCACGTGATCCTCTTATTTCTCCAATGTATGCATCATCAGAACTTTTACGCCAACTTCCACCATTTTATTTTGTTGTGAGTTATTGAATGACAATTTGTAATTGATATTTTTTTTATTTCTTTTACAGGGGTGTCATTTGGATCCACTTCTTGATGATACTATTATGTTTGCTCGTAAATTGCGTGATTCGGGTGGTACTGTTCGTCGTTTGGATATTTTTGATTTTATTCCACATGGATTCCTTAATTTTACTCTTGTTTCACCTGATTGTCGTGAAGGTTCAAGACTTGTTATCCAACGTATTAAAGAAGCATTCTTTTCTGAAACTCAATTATAATCGTGTTATTCTCAAAAACTTCCGTTTTGGCATAAAAGTTAGAACTGTATGGGTGAATCTTTAATATTTCTTGTCTTTCTTTTTTACTTTAACTCGATGTGAATAAATGTGGATTTCTAACTACTAATATTTTTGTGTCTTTTTGATTAATTCTTGGAGGGTTATTGTAAATTAAAAACTTTCATGATTTTTTGTCTGTATCTAATATCGTTTGATTACAAACTTTGATTAAATGATGTAATTTTAAGTAGTGATTGAACGGGTATATATGGTCTTCATTTGGTTCCTTTGATTGTATAGTCAATTCTTTAACATTTTTTTCTCCGTGCAACATTTTTTCTAAAACTTTTAATCACGCGGGTTTTTTTTCAAAACAAATAACGGTCAGTGGACACTTACAGGAATGGGGTCAAATGAATGTCTACACTTGCAGGAATGTTGTCTACACTTACAGGAAAGGGGCAAAATGCTGGCGAATGCCAATCCTGCTGTAAGAAAGCAAAGTCTTGTTTTTTTTCTAGCAATAATAAATTTGTTTGATTTACAAAATAAATATTATCTTCTATTTTTATTATAGTTTTATATCAGTAATATAAAAAAGCCCCACTCTAATTTAGTAGTGTTTAACCCTAATTTTTACAAACATAAAGCTATCCTTTTTTAGTTGTTTGTTGGTAAAAATTCGT
>JAQIXH010000054.1:0-27321 GCA_034700145.1 Panagrolaimus detritophagus
ATTACTTAAATTGTAGAATTTCCCTTCTGTTTTCCCCCTGATTTTGGGTTTTAATTTTAATATCGCTTCTTTTTTTTTGAAATACCGTAACCATAATACAATAAAAATAATAGTTGACGACTTCTAGGATTCAAGGCAGAAAAGTCGACTGATGTCTCCAAAAATTTTTTTCTTTTTTCGGTTTTAATTTTTTATAAAATTTACATCTTAAAATCTTTAATACTTTTTCAAAATTATCATTTTTCGGAACTTTTCCAACCTTCATTCAAACTCTAAAAAATTTGTTTCAGTTCATTTTTTTGTCTTAACGGCATATTCATTTCTTCAAAAATGCTGAACGTTAAGAAAAAGTAAAGATCCTTCTTGTTTAAATACAAAAAAGTTAAATTTCATGTCGGTAATAAAAATCTTCATAAAAATATTTATTTTAGGTAAATATTTCCCATACTTTTCTGACATTTAATAATTAACGTTGAAAAATACATTAAATTGGATAATTTTGTTATTCTAATATTCTAATTTTGTTGCCTCACTGGTCCACGGATTTTATCTACGGATCTGAGTGAGATTATTCGTCTCGAATAAATTAAATTATAATTACAAAAACAATTAATTTAATAGCAATTTTTATTTGTTGCATTAAGAAGGGGTGGTCGGTGGTAAATTTACCGAGGGCTGATTTACCGGTAAATTAAAAACATTTGTGTGTTTTTGGACAAATGAGAAAATTTTTAGAAAAATGATCAAAATTTTCCAAAATTGATTTTCATAAAAGTTTTTTCAGAGGCGGATATACTAAAAATTTAGCTCTTTTTTCTTAAAAATCATGTTTTTTGCGTTTTTGAAAATCGAAATTTTATTGATATCGAGAATGAAAAATTAAAAAATGATCTATTTGGTCAAAAATAAGTTATTTTCACTTAAAATTCAATTTTTTAAGCACGCTGTAGACTTTTAAAATCATTTCCAAGCTGAATTTGGATGAATCTGGAGGCATTTTTTGCATTTCCGGCAAATTTACCATTCGACTGGTAAATTTACCAAAGATCAGATTTACCTGTAAATGACCAACCCTAATTAAGAAAATAATCTTTAATAATTAAACCTTGGTTTTAATTTTAAGCTGCAATTTATCCTGGATTAAGCGTTATATAATAATGAGCTGAAAACAATTTCAACTCTGTTCATTATTAAAAAAAATATATTTCGCATTAATTTTAGCATTTCGGAATTTTAAAATTTTTATGTGTCTCTAATTTATGATTTATGTTTTTTACGGTAAATGTTTCTTTTACTTTTTTTTATAAATGGACAAATTTGCTTCACAATTGTGAATCATATTTTTTTTTGTTCATAAAAAAACATTTCTTTTTTTAAAAAAGAAGTCTGTAGAATAACAGCATTTCAAAACATTTGTTTTGTTTTTTAAACAAAATTAGATATTGATTAAAAGCAACATATTTAGAAAAGAAATAATGTTTTTCATAACTTAAAAGGATAAATATTGTCAAAATTATATCATCTGTATGTTAAATTTAGATTTTGTTGATAAAAACATAGAAATGTAATTGCTTATAAAGCGGTATAATTGTATAGATTTTTATTATATAAAAACAATTGTTTTAGACAGTAAGAATGATTTTCACAACAAATTAATAGTGTGAAATTCTTTGGTTCTGGAAACTTGTCCATTTTGAACTAATTTATATCCTGAATCTTAAAAAAAAGGTATAATATAAAACCATCTTTTTTTTCTCTTACATTTTTTATTTCAATTTTAAAATATTCAAAAAAAAGTACATGAACAAATGAAACATTTAAAAATACTTTTTTGTATAGCTTTTTTCCCTAACTGAAATCGTTTTGCGAAGAATGACGAACACTGAAAAAAAGATGCTGACAGTTTTGCTTTCGAAACCGTGCAACGATATTTTTTGGTTGAAATGATTTTGTGTAGGAAATATAAACGGGAATTTCTAAAAATAAACAATAAAGAAAATGATGAAGTAATTTTTTTAAACAAACTTTTATTTTTTGAATGATATAAAATTATTTATATTAAATTGCTTAAAAATAATAACTTTATATAACGGCATATATAAAGTTATTGTTTTAATTTTATTAATCAAAATCAACGTTTTTGTACATCAATAAATTTCGAATAAAATTAATAATGCCAAACCAAGCTTTAGCAGAAGCTTATCAGCTTAAAATAAATATAGAAAATTGTAAGTCATACGTTATTCTTCTTCCTTCACATTTCTAAATGTTCAAAATATTCAAAAAAAAATTGTAGATAATACAATTTTTTAAAACATAATTTCATTTTTTTTTGTATACCCTTTATAGTTGTTTGCCCGAACAACTATTAAGGCGGAGACAGACATATTATGTCTGTCTCCGCCTTTTTTTTTTGAAGAAAGTGCAATAACAATTTTTCAAAAAAATTGACATTTGTTGAAATAAACACAAATCAATTTTTTTGATGTAAAAAAATAAAAACAGTTTACTTTTTGAAAAACATTTCGCAATCTTTTGTGAAAAAAGAATAAATCATTTTTGGTTGTTTTGTTTCTACAAAAAATGGGAGTGAAAAAATCTTACATTATATGCCCCATATATATTGTGTTTGTTTTGTTTGCAGCTATCAAAAATTTTTTAACAAAACTTACAAAAATTTTCTGTGAAAAATACAAACTCTAAATATCATATTTGTTGGAGAGAAAAAACTAAAAAAAGGCTATATATTGTTACTTGATTCGTTATTTGTATTAATTTTTGCGTGTGAAAGAGCACATGCAAAAATTAATAATATAGCTTCATCAAAAGCAAGAATAAAATTTTCTTATTCTTGGAAAAAAATCATTTTCATCAAATATGAAAATATGAGTATTTTTTCTCGAGAACAAAACTTTGAAAAATTTTGCAAAAAAGGGGGGGGGAAGAGAAAAAAAGTACCCAATTTTTTGTCAAATATTCCATAAAAGAAGAAAAGAAAACTATATCAAATAGTTCTGTTTTCTTGAAACCGTTATAAATTAAAAAATATATTGCTTTAATTAATGTATTCACGAAGTTTCGTTTTTGATAGATAAACAGCAAAATAATGCCAAATTTTCAGTTTTTTCATAATCAAAAAACAAAAAATGTTAATCGGTAAAATTACAGTGGTTATTAAAAATTCAAAATAAATTTTGTCAGATTCTTGGAACTTAATTTCGTTGAATAAAAAAAGTAACGATCGCAAAAACGTTGAAAGCTTTTGCAAATAAAAAACGATGTAAAAAAAAAGAAATGATAGAACAAGGCGGTTTTTTTTGCAAAAACATTTGCGATGATTCATATATGACATTTCTGTCTTCAATAAGCAAGAAAATTTTTGTCGCCACTTTTCTTTTTTATTCTTCATTTTTCGAAGTTGTTATTTTGTTCGACGGCCACAAAAATTATAGCTCTGAGCAAACAACACTTCTTTTTTAAACAAATTTTTTTGAATTTTTTTGTATTTTTTAAATACAAATTTCAATGACAAAAATATTACATTTTATTTTATTTATTTTTTAAAGATCACATAATATCCAAAAAAAATGACCAAGTTAAGGTCATTAATAATAAAGAATGCTTGTTTGAAATTTCACCAAGAAAAAAACAGCAGAACAAAAATGTGACAACAAAAGAAATAAAGAGAGAGAAGATCATCGATTTTACAAATCAAAATCAACATATATCAAAAAATTTCGAAAAAAATAATAATGTCATCATTTGGAATCTGTGGTGGATTTTTATCAGCTTAAAATAAATGCAGAAAACTGTAAGTCATACGCTTTTCTTCTTCCTTCACATATTTATATATTCAAAATATCCAAAAAAAATTGTAGATAATGCAATTTTTTAAAACATTATTTCATTTCTTTGTACATTGTTTATGGTTGTTTCCCCGAACAAATAAGAAATTCCAGAAAGAAACAGCGAGCAAAAATCAGCAAATGTCTGTTTCCGCCTTTTTGAAGAAAATGCGATAATAATTTTTTTTTAAATTTAAATCTGTTGAAACAAATACAAATCAATTTTTTTGATGTAAAAAAATAAAAACAACTTACTTTTTTAAAAATATTTCGCAATCTTTTACGAAAAAAATCATTTTTGGTTGTTTTGCACGACAAAAAATGGAATTGAAAAAAATCAAAGCCCGTGTTTGTTTTATTTGAAGGAATCAAAAACTTTTTTTGTCAAAAAAAAGAAATTTTGGGTAATTCAAACAAAAGTTATGTTAAAATGTAAAACGCACAGTTTTTATAATTAATGAATTAATTTTTGAGATGCTTACCCTTTACTTAAGTTTGTGCTTTTTCATAAATAATTTCTGAATATGTAGATCCAGATTTTGTTTCTTTAGAATTTATTAAATTAAATATTCAAAATTTTTTAAAAACTTTTAAACAATTTTTTTTTCTTCCCTTTTTTTTTTCTTCCCCATAAAAAGCTGTGTCAGCAAAAATAAAAGAAAGAAGGAAAATGTCCAAAAATAAAAAAGGAACTTTGAATTGATCGCTACATTTTTGAATGATCTTTAAACATCTGTCTATCTTTGTTTACGCCTTTCCTTTTCAAAAAAATTCTTTTATTTCTATTTATTTGTTCAAAAAAAGAGTTTTAAACCAAAAACATACACGCAAAAAAACCAATGACGAATTTGTTACTGAAAGTGACGAAAAAACCCTCACTAGAAACGCATTTCATCACAGATAGTGACGACTTTTTTTTTAACAGGTAGTTACGAAAAAGTGCCGACCAAAAAGAAATTTACATATTGTATTTTTTTATTTAATATTCAAATTAAAAAGTACAAATGTAAATTTTGTGCAGAAAAATAATATTATAGGAAAATAACTTCAAGGCAATTAAAAAAGACTTAAAAGAAAGCATACTTTCAGGCCTTTTTTTGTCTTTTGCTGCTAATTTTTTTCTCACAAAATAAAGAAAGCTTTTTGCAAAAATCATTTTTTCTGTGTAAAAGTTTTACATTTTATTTTTGAATATATTTGTAAATACTTTTTAATTACAAAAGATTTTAAAGATATTGCAATTAAAAAACAACGTTTAAATTTTCATATAGCATCGAGCGTTATATAATAATGAGCTGCAACTTATAATACATCAATAGCTCATTATTAAAAAATATATACTTCGCATTCATTTTAGCATTTTGGAAATTGTTTTCAAAATTTCTATGTATCTCTAATTTTTGATTTATGTTTTTTACGGTGAATCTTCATTTTACTTTTTTTTTAAAAATGGCAAAATTTGTTTTTCAATTGCAAATCAAATTTATTTTGTTCACATAAAAAATCAAAGCCCACGTTTGTTTTATTTTTACCGATCAAAAATTTTTTAACAAAACTTACAAAAATTTTCTGTGAAAAATACAAACTCTAAATATCATATTTGTTGGAGAAAAAAAACGGCTATATTTTGTTACTTGGTTCGTTACTTGTATCAATTTTTGCGTCTGAAACTGCACATGCAAAATTTAATAATACAGCTTCATCAAAAGCAAGAATAAAATATTCTTTTTCTTGGGAAAAATCATTTTTACATATTTTTGTCTAACGCGAGAACTTTATCAAATAGTTCTCTTTTCTTGAAACCGTTATAAAGTAAAAATCTTGTTTTTTTAATTAATGTGCTCGTGCACATTGAATTTCTGTAGATAAAAAGCAAAATAATGACAAATTTTCACTTTTTTCATAATTAAAAAACAAAAAATGTTAATCGGTAAAATTTAAATGTTATTAAAAATTCAAAATAAATTTTTTCAGTATCTTGGAACTTAATTACATTGAATGAAAAAAATAACGATCGCAAAAACGTTGAAAGCATTTGCAAATAAAAAAGAATGTAAAAAAAAATAACGATAGAACAAAGCGGTTTTTTTTTACAAAAACATTTGCGATGATTCATATATGACATTTCTGTCTTCGTTTTTCGTCTGTTCAACAGAAAAAAAATTAGTGGTTTAATTTTTATACCCTTTGATTTTCTATAAAATGAATACTTTAGGGATTTTATGTTCTTTATAGTAAATAAAAAGTACCATTTGAGAAAATTTTATGTCTAACTTTTTTTACAACCACCGCAGTATTATAAGACATATTTATTTTTTAATAATGATGGAATTTAGATTGAATCATTTTTAAAAAATAAATATGATTTAATTTTAACTAAATCTTTGACATTTATTTTTTAAACATGATTTGTAAAAAGCTTTTGTAAATCAAAAAAAATGTTACGAAATATTCAAACACCAAAAATTGTATATGCAAATTTGTTTCAGACAAACTAATTTCATTGGTGAAAGAATTCGTGGTTTTTGAAATTTTTTTTTCATCGCTCTTTCAAAACATCTGTTCTTCTTCGACAGCTAAACAAAGTTGGCAAGCAAAAAACATCAGCAAAAACGCCCTTTTTGTCTATCGTTGCAGTTTTATTTTATTAAAAAAAAGAAAGCCATAATTTTCACGAAAAATCTTTTTTTTTTCATTTCATTCAGTTTAATTTGTTGAATTTTGAATTTTTTATTTTGTCGTATTAATTAAAAATTTTTAAAGAAGGTTTAAATTTAACAATAAAAACGAGATATTTTGTGGCTTTAAAGAAAGAAAAAAGCAACTGATCAATAATGAAAAACTTAAATGATTTTTTTGTTACAAATATTTTAAGAAATATTATTACTGAGTTAAAAAAATGGAATAAAAAAATTTATTTTCCAAAAAGAAAAGCGGAAAATTAATAAACACATTTTTTTTGTCTTCGAAAAAAATGATTTTAAAATAACAAAAATATTGCAAAATAGTCGCTGTCTTTCGATATATATGTTTTTTGACAAATTTTTTAGCAGAAAAACCAATTGTAAAATAAAAGCAGTTTCTAAATTTAATTTGTTTTTGCGGCTAATATTTTATTTTTGAATGTTTTATTCATATTTTAATGTTACTATAAAAATATGTGTGTTTTAAATTTTTAAATTAAAGTTGAAACAATTTGGAAAAGGCAAAAAGAAAAATATTACAACCACGATATTTTTTATTTTGCTAACATTTATTAAGAATTTTTGATGGACGCACTTTGCTGAAGGAATTTTATAAAAAATATCATTTTCTCAAGGTCATCTATATTGATCGACTATAAAAGGTTTTCACCAAAAAATAGTTCGTTCCTGACTCAAAGATTTTTATTGAAAAAATAATTCTTTTGAGACCCTTTTAATGGAAAAAATTTCTTTTAATATTTTATTTTATTTTTTCATGTTAATTTTACTACAGTTTTATTATCATAACATTGTTTAACGTTTAACACATTTTTAGTTATGCTCCAGCATCAACCAATATTTTGCACAATTTAACACAAAATATTTCCAATTTAAATTCAGTTGTTACAAAACCGTAAGAATATACTGTAATAAAAAATATTAACGACAAAATTATTCATTTTTTAGCAGCAGTTCGACCGTTAATACTAATAATACTGTTGCTTCTCGTTTTTTATCTGGCAAAGGGTACATTTTTAATTTATTATATTTTTGCAGACATTATCTTCTTCTTTTAGTTTAAGTCTCAAGTCAAATAATTTAAATCAAAATATAATATCAACCAATGTTTCAAAAGTAAGATAAAACAAAAAATTTTTATCAAACGAATTATGTTCTTTTAGCAAATTTACCAATTCAACTACAGCAAATAAAAGAGATGCTTGACTATAAACAATTCCCCGAACGTAAAAATTTTAAATTTTAAAAAATTTTTGACTGATTTTCGGACAAAAAGTATTTTTACATTGAAAATATTCATTTTTTATCTGTTTTGAAAATTCTGGTAACTTTTTTATTGCAGTTTTAACAAATGTGAACATTATTTCCTGGTTTTTATGTTCTGCATTGAAAAAGTTTTTGTGACTGCTTTTTTTAATGAAAAAAATAAAGGTCATTTTTATATATGACTCAGCGCCACCATTTTCAAGAACATTTTTTAAAAAAGCAAATATGCAAGAAAATTTTTATCGCCGCTTTTCTTTTTTATTCATCATTTTTTCGAAGTTTTGTGCGACCGCCACAAAAGTAAAGCCTCTAAGAAATAAATATTTCTTTTTTAAGACAAATATTTTGAATTTTTGTGTATCTTTTAAATATAAATTTTCAGTGACAAAAATATTACACTTTACTTTATTTATCCGTTTTTTAAAAGATCACACAATATCCAAGATAACATTATCATTCATTAAAAAAATGAATGCTTGTTTAATATTTCACGAAGAAAGAAACAGAAAAGAACAAAAGTGTGACAACAAAAGAAAAAAAGAAAAGGTCATCTTTTAAATTATCATAATTTTACTAACGTTTTTCAACAGGTTATGACGAGAAAGTGCCGACCAAAAAGAAATTTACATATTGTACATTTTTTCATTTTTTTCAATCTTTATGATACGCTTTCTTTATTTAGCGTTTTCACCAAGTTTAAAATTTTCTATCACAGACTGAGAAAAGTTTACCAATTTTCAAGCTTTTTTTTTAAACTTATCATTAAACAATTTATAAAATAATGCAAAAACAAGTATTTAAAAATTTAAAAAAAAGTTTTCATATTTTTTGGTGAAAATTGTAATAGAAAAAGCAACCGCAAAAAACGACAACAGCGATTCAAAATAAAACAGAGAAAGAAATGTTTAACGCTGGCAAAAATATTTAAGATTGCTCCCTTTTATTCAAAGACTCTTCCAAATTTTCTCTACAATATTTTGGTTGTTTTCGTGACCAAAAAATAAACTTTGAAAACCGGTCATCAAAAGTGAAAACAGATTTCTTGTCTTTTTTTAAAAATATTATTATGTAAATGATGATAATTTAAAAGATGACTTTTTCTCTCTCTTTATTTCTTTTGTTGTCACAATTTTTTTCTGCTGTTTCTTTCTTGGTAAAATTTCTTACAAACATTCTTTTTTATTAATGCAGTATTACATTTCCAGTTTCATTATATTGCTTTTTCATTTCTTTTTTAACGTTTTCAAGATTTGTTAAAAAACGAAGTTGTAAAACGGATTTTAAAGTTAAGTTAAAATATTTTAAAAATTCAAACAAGTTATTTTTGTAAAAAATAAACGAAAAAAATCCATCCTTTTTTCATTGTTTTTTGGAAAAAAATATCAGCAAATTTTTGATCGATGAAAACGAAATTCAGGAAAAAATTAAGTCTCTTTTTTTAACACAAAAAAGTGAGACCTCTAATATTTTTTTTGTTTGTTTTATATCTGTTGTGTCAGTTTTCGAGAACCGTCGGTTTTTCGAACGGTTTTGGTTCTTAAAAACCGACGTCAGATTTGGTGAACCATTTATCGCTCAGCCGTTATCAAAATCCGACGTCGGATTTTGAGAACGGTTTTGGTTCACAAAAACCGACGCCGATTCTCAAGTACCGACGGTTCTCAAAAACTGACACAAGATAGTTTCGAAGCTTTTTCGAAAACATGAAAAACCCGGACTTGGATTACTTTTTTTTTCTTGAAAATGTATAAAAAATGTGAAATAATTGTCTGAATTTTTAAATTGTCTATTTTTATTAAAAATAAAACTCTTTTTCTGTGGGGTTTTTTATTACGTCTCTGAAATTTAAAGAAAGATTTTCTGGTTTTTTTGATGATTGATTTGAATTGTTGTTTTTTGAATTTATTCCATGCAATTGATGCTGCAGCCAATGAAGTTCTGCCAAAAATTGTTTTTTGTACATTTTTAATATATTTTTATTTAAAAATCATACAAAATATTTCAAAATATTCAAATTAAAAATATTGTGCAAGGTTGTTTCGAAAAGAAATAATATATTTATGTAACGAATGCGTTTTTTTAAAAACACTTTAATCTTTCGAAACATCTGTCAACTTCGAAAATAAAATATTTTTAGAAAATTGTAAGAAGCAGCTGTCACGCCTTTTTTTATCTTTCGCTGCTAATTTTTTTTTTCACAAAATAATAAAAGCTATTTGAAAAAATTAATTTTTTTCTGTATAAACGTTTTACTTTTAATTTTTGAATATTTTAATACATATTACAAGATTTTAAAAATAATATGATTAAGAATACCGTTTAAATTTTAATATAACATCAAGCATTACATCAATGAATTACCTATTGCTCATTATTAAAAAAATATGTATATTTTGCATCCGTTTTAGCATTTTGGAAATTGTTTTTTAAAATTTCTATGTATCTCTTAATTAATATTATTAAAAAAATATCATTGTTTCTCAGTTGTGAATGATATTTTTTTGGTTCACATAAAATCAAATGTATTTTTTTTAAAAAGAAGTCAGTAAAATAACAGCATTTTAAAATATTTGGTTTATTTTTGTAAATAAAATTAGATATTTGAGGAAAGGCACATGTTTAGAAAAGAAATAATGATTTTCATAAATTTGATCCGTTTTCCCATTTTTTGAATTTTTTGGTTTATTTATTTTTTGCAAACTTTGAATTTTGGTTTTGTTACGATATAGTTTGTGTGTGTTACTTCACCTTATTTAGAGAGATATATACTTTATTCGCGGTTCTAACATTGCGAGGAGAGGAAGGGACTGAAGAAAGAGAGGCAGTCGCATGCCTTTTAGCCGAGGACAGCGACCGCTGAAGAGGCGGAGCAGCATGCCTTTTGGGCAGGCTACAACGATATTAAAGCATTAATAAAAAAAATTATATGGCTTCTGTATCGAATTTGGCATTTTATTTTTCTATTGGTTTCTGTCAACAGTGAAAAAAAATTAGTGGTTTAATTTTTATGCCATTTGATTTTTTATAAAATGAATACTTTAGAGATTTTATGTACTTCATACAAAAAAGTTTAAAAAAGTAAAATTTGAGGAAAAGTTAACTGTCTAATTTTTTTCCAACCACTGCAGTGTTAAAAGTTTTATTTGTTTTTTAATAATGCTGCATTATGGATTTTATGATGAATACAATATGACATAATTTTAACTAAATCTTTGACATTTATTATTAAAACATAATTTGTAAAAAGCTTTTGTAAATCAAAAAAAAATATTACAATATATTCGAACGGCAAACATTGTTTTTGCAATTTTGTTTCAGACAAACTAATTTCATTAGTGAAAGAATTCGTGGTTTTTGAAATTTTTTACATCGCTCTTTTGAAACATCTGTTTACTTTGACAGCTAAACAAAAATCAGCAGCAGACACGTCCTTTCTCTGTCTGTCGTTGCAATTTTATTTCATTAAAAAACAAGAAAGCCATAAATTTAACGAAAAAGCTTTATTTTTTCGTTTCATTCAGTTGAATTTGTTGAATTTTGAATTTTTTAATTTGTCGTTTAAATTAAAACTTTTTAAAGGTTTAAATTTACCAATAAAAACGAGACACTTTGCGCGTTTAAAGAAGGAAAACAAACAAGAAGTTGCATGCTTCTGTAAACTTCATTAATGAAAAATTTAAATGGTTTTTGTTATTACAAAAGTTTTAAGAAATATTATTACTGACTTAAAATACGTAGAGCAAAAAAATTCGTTTTCCATTGAAAAAAGCTGAAATTTCATAGACACATTTTTTTGTCTTCGAAAAAAATGATTTCAAGAAAACCAAAAATATTGCAAATTTGTTGCTGTCTTTTTACATACATGTTTTTTGACAGCTTTTTTTAGCGGAAAAACGAATTGCAAAAAAATACGCAGTTTCTTAAATTTTTTTGTTTTTCAGTATATATTTCATTTTTGAATGTTTTATTCATATTTTGCTATAACTATAAAATTATGTTTGTTTTAGTTTTCTAAATTAAAATTGAAACAATTTGGAAAAAGTAAAAATAATAAATATAACAACCAAAAACTTCTTGAAAATTATCAAACATAAATAAAAAAATATAAATTTCCATAATTACACATTTTAGGTTAAAAGTTTGGTAAAAGTTTTTATTATGTTTTCTGAAAAAACGTTGATTACAAAATTATATCATTTTTTACGTTTAAAATATATTGGAAAGGGAAAAAATGAATAATGCCAACAATAATTAAATTTTGCTAAAATTATAATTTTTCCGATGTAAATATCGGTGATTTGATAATAATAACAATATATTATGATAAAATAAATTTAAGATAAATCAATTTTTACATTGTTAAAAGTTTTTTAAAATGATGATAATTTTGAAGATGAATTTCTTTCTCTTTATGTCTTTTCTTGTCACGCTTTTGTTCTGCTATTTCTTTGTTGATGAAATTCCAAACAAGCATTTTTTTTTAATTAATGGAAGTAACGTTGATTATTTTGTAGGATATTGTGTGATCTTTTAAAAAACGGATTTAAAAGTAAAGTGTAACGTTTTTGTCATTGAAAATTTATATTTAAAAAATTCAAAAATATTCAAAATATTTGTTCAAAAAAGAAATATTTATTTCTCAGATTCTATACTTTTTGTGGCACCAAAAAGCAACTTTGAAAAAATAATAAATAAAAAAGAAAAGCGGCGACAAATATTTTCTTGCTTTTTTTTGTGTCTTTTTAAAAAAAAATTGTTGAAATGAATGTATAGTCATATATAAAAATGATCTTTCTTTTTTCATTAAAAAAAGCAGTCAATGCAAAAAATTAAAACCAGAAAACAATCTTCGCATTTGTGAAAAAAGCAATAAAAAAAAGTTATCAGAATGTTCAAAACAGATAAAATATTAATATTTTCAATGTAAAATTACTTTTTGTCCGGAAATTAGTCAAACCTTTTTGAGAAATAGTTTTTTTTTTTAAAAACCACATAAAACCATTTCTTCACAGCATTACCATTCATCTTCATTACATTGCTTTCTCGTTTCTCTTTTAACATTTTTAAGATTTTTAAAAAAAATTGTTTCAATTGCTTTAATAAAGAGCAACCGTAAATACTGAACAGATGCTTATACGCATTGAAACCGTTGTAACTCTTTTTTTCCTCTGTGCCCATATATTTTGTTTATTTTATATTTAGCGATCAAAAATTTTTTAACAAAACTAACAAAAATTTTCTGTGAAAAATACAAATTCTTAACATCAAATTTGTTGGAGAAAAAAAACTAAAAAACTGTTTGTTACTTAATTTGTTATTTGTATTAATTTTTGCGTGTGAAACGGATTGTGCAAAAATAAATAATATAGCTTCAACAAATGCAAGAGTAAAATTTTCTTATTCATGGAAAAGAATTATTTTTACAAATTTTTGTCAAATGGATAAATGAGGAAAAGAGAAGTATATCAAAAATTTCTCTTTTCCTGAAACTGTTATAAATTAAAAATATATATTTTTTTCATTAATGAGTTATTGCATCATTATTTTGCCTACATTCTTGTAGAAAATAGGCAAAATAATGACAAACTTTCAGTTTTTTTCTAATTAAAAAATAAAAAATCTTTATAGGTAAAATTAAAGTGGTTATTAAAAATTCAAAATAAATTTTGTCAGTTTCTTGGAACATAATTACGTTGAATGAAAAAAGTAGCAATCGCAAAAACGTTGCAAATAAAAAACGATGTGAAAAATAGAAATGATAGAACAAAGCAGCTTTTTTTTGCAAAAATATTTACGACGATTTTTATGTGACGTTTCTATCTTCGTTTTTCGTCTGTTCACACATTTTTATTTCGATATTTTAATTCGAAAAAATAGCAATATTGTTTTTCTTTTTTCGATCCAAAAATATTCTAACAAGTATTTTGGCCTTTTGTTAAACATGCAAAAGTTGTTAAATATTTAATAATTTCGATTGGATTGTCTTAAAAAAATACAAGTTGCAAAAATTCAATATCCAAATTTATTGTTTCAATTATAATATTTTATAAATCTAAAATATTTTTTCTTTGATTTTTAATATATTTGTAAAAATGTTTATTTCTAATAAATATAGTGTTATTTTACAAAATAAAAAAATGCTTTAAAAGTTTCGTGGAAATTTTTTTTCTTTTTTTTCTTTATTTCTTTCGTTTCAAACTTTATGATACGCTTTCTTTATTTAGCGCTGTGTTAGATCTTTGCCTAATCTGAGAAAAGTTTACCAATTTTTTAAGTTTTTTTTTCAAATTTATCATTAAAAAATTTATAAAATAATGCATAAAACAAGTATTAAAAAATTAAAAAAAAACTTTTTTATATTTTTTGGTGAAAATTGCAAAAGAAAAAGCAACCGCAAAAAACGACAAAAAAACTTCAAATAAAACAAGAGAAAGAAATGTTTAACGCTGGCAGAAATATTCAAGACAGCTCCCTTTTTATTCGCAGACTCTTCCAAATTTTATTATAAAATATTTTGGTTGTTTTTCAAATCAAAAAATAAACTTTAAAAATCGGTCATCAAAAGTGAAGACAGATTTCTTGTCTTTTTTTAAAAAACATTATTAAAATTATGATAATTTATAAGATGACTTTCTCTCTCTTTATTTCTTTTTTTGTCACACTTTTATTCTGCTGTTTCTTTCTTGGTAAAATTTCAAACAAACATTTTTTTTATTAATGAAGCCAAAGACAATTGGTTTTGGATATTGTGTGATCTTAAAAAAAACGGATAAATAAAGTAAAATGCAATGTTTTTGTCATTGAAAATTTATATTTAAAAAATTCAAAATATTTGTTTGAAAAACAAATCTTTATTGCAAAGGGGCTATAATTTTGTGGCAGTCGCAACTTTAAAAAAATGATGAATAAAAAAGAAAAGCGAAGGCAAAAATTGTCTTGCTTTTTTTGTGTTTTTTTTTTAAAAATGTTGTTGAAAATGGTGGCAATGAATAGTCATATATAAAAACGTCCTTTCATTTTTTCATTTTAAAAAAATTCAAGCAAGTCATTTTTGTAAAAAATAAAAGAAAAAAATCAATCCATCCTTTTTTCATTGTTTTTTCCAAAAAAATCAGCAAATTTTTTATCGATGAAAAAATTTTTAACAACAAAAAATAGACTGCCTTCTTTTTATTTTGAAAGACTTCTTTTTCTAATAATAAAAAATGTAAAACAATCAAAAGCAAAAAATGAAAAGCAATCATTTTTGCTTTTGTAAATAAAAGAAAAATATTTTTATAAAAATATTAACCAGACTTTAAAATAATAGAAAAAATAAATCTTTTAAGTGTTTAGGGATTAATTTAAAATCTGAACAACCAAATCGATTACTAGACAAATGGTTCCAAGTACCATTGTTTATAAAAGAAACCACTTGTCGAGTAATCAACCAAATCAACCAAAAATCGATCGTCACCTATATTATGCATTAAAAAAACTTTTTCATCACGGAACAAATAATAATTATTATTCGATGAGCATAAATAAATTTTTTTCAGAAAATTTAAATTTTCTTTAAATTTAAAATTAGTTAAAGTTAAACAAAAATGAAAAAATTACTATTACTGCTAATATTATTACTGCTAAATTCAATAGCCAATTCTGAATCTGTAAAAATTATTGCTCGACGTCCAACATCTTTGGTGACATTTGAATTGAACACAGAAAATGGAAATGTTACAGAATTAAAAACTGTATTAAATGGAATAATTGATAAATTTTCAACACATTTTGTTGTTGATGTTAATCAAGTATGTTGGAACATTGTACAATGGGTGACAAAAGTTTTATTCCATTTTTTCCATGTTTTTCCATGTGTCATCATGGAACGTTTTGCCAAATTTATTGGGTTATTAATAAATTTTTTCATAAAATCGAAAAATTTATTTTTCTAAAAATTTTTAACCCAATAAATTTGGCAAAAGGTTCCATGATGACACATGGAAAAACATGGAATGTAAGTTTTGTCACCCATTGTATTTCTTTCAAAAAAAATTAACTTTTAGAGCAATGTTATTCTTGTTGATCCATCTCATCAACAACATGATAGAATACAAGTTGTAAAAATTGGAGATTCTGAAGTTTCGTTAAATTCTGCAAAAACAATCAATCGACAAAGTGGTGTTGCAGATGAATTAATTTCTTCACAATCATATGATTGGATAACAAAAAAAGTTTATATTGCTGTTGATCGAGTTGGTACAAAAAAATTTGGTCGAATTGAAGCTTGTCCAATTGATTCAAATGATGGATGTAATATTTTATTAATCAATGATTTTGGAATGCACTCATTGGTTGTTGATCCAACAGAAGGGTAAGTAAATTTTTAATTTAATAATTTTTTTTAAAAAATCGATTAGAACGTTAAAAACATTTTTTACGACATTTTTAAACGTTTTCAAATAAAAAAACAAAGCAACTATACCCTTTTTTAAATTTTTTCCCTTTGCTTCCATGGCGCAGTTGGTAGCGCTGAGGTTTCCCATGCTTTTCTTTCCAAGTTCGGATCCCATGAGCCTTTATTCGTTTGCTTCTGAATAAAAAAATATTCTTAAAGGGCATGTCCATGCACAATAAAAACTTTTTCTTCATTTCTTACTGAACGTATCCTGAAGCGAAAGCAATTTCTTCAATTTTTTCAACAAAAAAAATTGAACACATATTTTTCACGTGTATTCGTTTTTTTTTGTTGAAAAAATTGAAGAAATTGCTTTCGCTTCAGGATACTTTCAGTAAGAAATGAAGAAAAAGTTTTTATTGTGCTTGGACATGCCCTTTAATGTTTCCATATAGAAGGCAAAAATATTTATTTGATTGGTATAAGACGTAATATTTGTATTAAGAATAATAATATGTCAGATAACTTTCATACATATTTTTGCCATAGTAGTTTTAAAAAATTTATTCAAAAATTTAAATTTTTCAGTTATATGTATTGGTTGAATAAAGTTAAAAACAGAATTGAATCGGCATGGATGAATGGACAAGTTTTGAATAAAAATCCTTTCAATGATACATTTTCAAATGATCCAAAAGTTACAGTTGCTGCTTTAACCCTTGATCCCGTGGAAAAACAGTTATATTATTTAAGAGTTTGGCAAGAAAAATGTGAAATTGTTTCATGCAAAATTCATCATCGATCGTCGTGTAAAATTGTGGCAACACCAGATGAAGCTGCTTCACATTTATCTATTTATAAAGTTTGTATTTTTAAAGATTTTAATTTTTTTTAATGAAAAATTTTAGGATAAACTATTTTGGTCAAATTTTCATGGAAAAATATATTTTTGTAAAAAAGATAATTGTCAAAAAACGAAAAAAGTTGTTTCAAATTTGAGTGGATTTGAAAGATTCATGTTTTTGGATTCGGAAGTTCAACCTCAAAGTAAGTTTTTCTAAAAATTAATGTAACCCAAATTTTAAAAAGCAGATAATTTTTTGTATGTTTGCTTTTTGAAATTTTTTCGTTTAACAAAAAAATTAAAATTTGACACTTGTTCAATTTCGAAACTTATCGAAATCTCTTTTTTTAGGAAAAAATCAAAATTTATCCCGGTCTTCGCTTGCAATGAAAATAAGAAAGCTGCAGGCAAGTTGCAGCGCAAAGTGCGCGGCCAAAACAAGAATTCGATTTTGCCTTGCAAGAATCTTGCACGTGTTTTTAAATCCCTGCAGTTTTCTTGCTACATATGCAAGAATGTTTTGCAAGAATTTTTTCAAGTTTTATTCTAGACTTAGAAAATTTTTCACAATTTTTCATTTTTTTCGGATTTTTTTACTTTTTTCGCCATAAATACGATTTTTTTCATGGTAAAACATAAAAATATCAAATTTATGGTAAAAAAGTAAAAAATGTCCGGAAAAAATGAAAAAATTGCGAAAAAGTTTCTCAGTCCAGAATATAACTCGAAAAACTTTTTACATCCTAAAAATAGTAAAATCACGTGTAAATTTTTATTTTTCACACGTAAGCTTTGGATTTATCTAAAAATTTGGCCCCGTCTTAATTTTTAGAATGTCTTTAAGTAAAAAAGTAACAACATAAATTTTATAAAGTATAAGAGGTGCCAAAATCTTGAGTGCATTTATTAGATCTCCGCTACGAAAAAATTGATGTGTTATCATTAATCTTTAAGATTATGCACAGTTTATTAAAGTTAATGAAGAAACGGTAAAGATTCCTGGACTTTCAACAGGATCATCTTTACAGTTAACCATCAACAAGAAAATACTGCGCAGAAAATTAAATATTAAAAATAACATCTCAAAAAATATATAGCGGCGATTTAGAACAACCGCTTTATTGATTCAGAAATTCCTGGACTTTTAACAGGATCATTTCTTTATCAATAAAACAGTATTTAAAGTTCTTTACAAACAATTAAATGAATGCTGTATTAGTTGCTGCTTTTTGGTGGTTAGAAAAACTCATGGGCTTTTAACAGGATCATCTTTGTAACCAACAAAGAGCAATAAAAAATATGGCAATCATTTGCTTGTTTGTAAACAACAAACTAGAAAAAAAGCACTCAAAATTTTTGCACCTATTGCTTTTTTAATTTTACAAGACGCCGCTATTAATTTGCAAATGTTTTACTTCTTATTTTTTTACAAAATGGCATAAAAGTAAATAAATAGAAAATATTAATATGGATCAAACCATTTAGAACAAAATTAAAATATTATTTATTCAACAAATACAACAATTACAAAAGATATTTTACCGTAAAAACGGATAACACAAATAAATCTAAATTCATTATTTAACACAACAGCATCGTTAAGATGTTTTTAAACATCTTAACAAAGTCTTTTTTTCAGGTACAAGTTTATGAGACCCACGTTGGACATGATTAATAAGATTGTGGAATTGTTTGAAACTTTTGCAGCAATTTGTTTCAGGGCATTTGTGCAAAGCATTAGGATGAATTTCAATTTCACGAGATTCATCGTCGACGATGTCTCGTCCAGGCTCTTCTTCGGAATCAGAATCAATATTTTCTGTAACGTTCTGTTCAGTGGAGCCCATATTTATAATACTTTCAGATAATCGTTCATTGGTAGCATCACTTTTTCGAGGCTTTTTTCTTTTTTCACGAAGGGAGCCTTTTGTCCGCCAAAATACGTAATTTGGAGTTGAAGGATTTTCTGTTGTCGTCTTTTTGCATTCCAATGTTGTTTGTAAGCAATTGTCGACGAATTTGTATGTTTTTCCGTTGCCTTTTTCTGAATGTTTCCAAAAAGTTGCCTCTTTCTTTACATAATCATATCTGACTTCTGAAAATGTTGAAATTCCAGGAATTTTAATTGCATCATTCGAATTTTTGTCATTTACAGAAGCAACGACAGCTGTAAGTCCTGTTAAACGTTCTTCACCATAAAGAAGCGCATCAAACATTTCATCAGCGGTTGTAATATTGGCTTTATTGTCCACCGCATCTTTCATTCTTCCTTTGCAACGTGCACCGTCCATATCAGAAGGACCTTTTCCAGCTTGAATTTCAGAAAACGTAACTTTTTCAACGATAACACCGGTTCTTAAGCTAATTAATGGTAACGAAAAGAGCAATGATGGGTTTCGATAATATCCTAAAAACATAGTTTTATTGGGCAATGATATTTTAAAACCTACCAGCATTATCACAACGCCAAATTGTATTAACAATATTCCAGTTTTTACATTTTTTAAGGACGTCCTCGGCAATTGCTGTTACAGTTTTTGCGTTCTAAAAAAATTTTATCACTGCAACCCGAAGCCCGTAACAATTTTACCTGCTCTTCATATCCTAAACAGTGTACAATTGTATGCTGACCAAGGACGCCAGTAATTAAAGCTGTGACATTTGTGATATGCCAGCTCAAACCTTTTTTACCTTAAAATTTGGAATTAATTTTACCTTCATTTTAAAAAATTTAATTTTACCATAATAATCACGTTGAGTTTCATAGTAGTAACGAGGCAAAAATTTTTGGCTGTAATCCATGGTAATTAATGCTTCATTATCTTTCAAATTTTCAAGAATTTTAAGCCTTGTAAGCTCGCTTTGCACAGCTCTCAAAATATGTTTTTTCCATTCAAAAATATCAATATTGCTTTTTTGAATCTCACTTTCGTATTCCATAACTTTTTCAGAATCAAATAATTCATCATTTCGTATTTTTTCAATGAGGCTGAATAAATCTTTCATGGTATTAACAAATAATTGACATCGGTCACATTCTGATTTGTGATTGTGTGAATGCTCAATTAAATCTTCGCATTTTTGTCCACAAAAATCAGGATTTTTTGAATCGGATAAAGCATAGTTAATGCAGTGATCAGCAATTGATGAATAAGGTTTAATATGGAGGGCATAATCAGTTGAAAAATAAAGTCTGCAATCCAAAAGTTTCATTTTCATACTCTTTTCAGTTCCGCTGTCAACCATTCCATCTTCATGCATATTTTCAATACATGTAATAAGATTGTCAAATGCCTGTAAAATCTGATATCGCTGAATCAAACCGATTTCTATTTACCTTTTTACCAGCACCTTCCAAATAATCCACACAATAAAGTGATTTCTGTCTATGTGCAGAACAAACTTTCAAAATTTGTCTCATTACTGTTTCACTAATATAAATATCCTCTCTTCCAATTTCTTTCACATATTTATAAAACATTTGGATAATTTGATAATCTCGTTGCTTTCTGATAGTGCTTGGAATTTCGTATTTTTTGCCATTTGGAAGTTTAGCAGTACACGTTCCATACGGTAAACCGACCATGACATAAGAGCTGCAAAAATTTTTTTAAATATTTTCTTTCTTTTTAATTTTACCTTGTAATAAATTCAATAAAAACATTAATAAACTCAAGTTCAACTCCAATTCGAACATGTTTCTCAATCGGCGGAGTCCATACTTCTAATTTTCGACAAGCTTCAAATCTGGCAGCTTTATATTGGTAATTTGTTAATCCAGGAATCAGCTGCTGCAAAGTAGAAAGATTAACGACATGAGCAACTTGTGATAAAACAGCAATTCTTTCACCACCAGAATTTGCAACTTTGTACTGTGCTTTAATAAATGATAATAATTCTTCTAATTTTCCCTTTTCTTTCATCTTTGGTTGAGAAGGTGTTAAACTGTTTTTAAATGTTTCAACTAGTTGTTCAGGGTTTGATGGAGCGATCCGCTTAGCAATAATATCCATAAATTGTGACATTAATGCCACTTTACGCTTTTGATGAACTGTACATAAATCTTGAAAAGCTTTACGTTCATCTTGAATTGCAATTCCTAAACTCATACTTTAGACAATCTTTAGGATTAGATAAAACACCTGCAGCTTCAGAAAATGCTAAAAACGCTTCGTCAAGCTTCGATTCTTCTTTTTGTGCTTCAGAATTCCATGACAAACCATCGAAATCATCAATTTCAGGGGAAAGTTGACGTAATTTTTTAAGGGCATTGCTTTTTGCTGCTCTTGTTGTTGGATTTTCAACATTGCAAATATCATCACCATTGCTGTCAGCTCTAACTGGAATATTGCTAATTGATTCATCGTCGACGACTTCAGATTTTGTAGGTAATAAACTTTTAAGATAATTTGCATCATTTTCGCAAATAGCTGTAAGACATTTTTAGGTCTCTGTTATCATAAATTTATTTAACATACGCGTCCCTGGATGAATTAATTTCCCATTGGTGAGTAAAAATGCTGCAGCTTCTTGCATTGTTACTTTATGGCGGCATTTAAATGGACGATTAGAGAGAATATGGTTAACTCCAAAACCTTGTGGCATTGAACATACAACTATCCTTGAACGTTTCGGATGATAATATCTGGTAATCACATGATTAAATTTTGATTGTTCCCAATACAATCCGAGTTCAGAAATATGTTTTTCACAAATCTTGTTTTCCATTAATTCATTCTTCGAATCTTCAATTTCCTTATCAAATTTTGCTGCTCCACGAGCTAATAATAATTCAGCAAGTGAAAAACCAGGGAAATCTTTTGTAGGTCTTTTTTGCAGCTCATCAAACCTAAATATATTTTTCATCATTGTTGTGGATTGCATAAAAAGACAGAACAACCTCGTTAAAGATCCATCACAGGCAGTGCTTACTTCACATTGTGGGCTTCGTTCTTGAGTTTCAAAGAGAGATGTACGCTTTTCTGAAAAAAAACAATCAGCATTGGGGTTCAGCAGTTTTTGTGAAGCTTTAAACTGCACAGTTTCAGGTTCAGGTGAAGAATTATCCTGCTGCCGCGGGAATTCAAAAGGCATATAAAAATGATGTTCCCAGCTTTTTCGTTCTTTACTGCCTTGATTCTGAAAATCTAGCCAGTTTTAAAAATGTTAGTATTCATAAATATCACCTTAACACGACTATCTTCATCACCTGATGGTGACATAAAAATATTTTCATAAGTTGAAATATGTAGTGATAAAATGTTGCTGTTGGTGGCATTTGAATTGCTTTTATTTCATTCCAACACTTTTCACTTCCTTTTTTATTTTCTTCATGTGAAGTATAATCATTTTGCCATTTCAAACGTAATCCATAATTAGGTTTTAATTTTGCTTTTTCCATTTTCTTATCATTCTGGAGACTTTTAGAATAAATGAGTGTGGTGGCTGAACTTTTGTAGAATTTTTTCAAATTAAGATTATTGTACTGGGAGTCAGCAGTAGTTTCAGAAACACGAAAACTGTTTGAATAAGATGTTTCAGGTTCAAGGGCTCCTGTGTTTATCAATATATTAATCAGAAGTTGCTGTTAGTGTCACTTACCACCGCGGAAACGAAGATTAAGATGAATTGTTGATTTTGTTTGAAAGTTAGATAAAATATGTTTATCGTCAAGTTGTTTTCCGCCAAAAATCAGGCGTTGTAAATTTGTAGGAATTCCTTTTTTTTCTTGAACGACTGTTTTGATACCCTTCACGTCAAATACATCTTTAACATTAATAACTAATGATTTACCATAAATATTAACAAAAATAATTTGTTCAGTATGATTATCCAACTGTGAAGAAGTTTGGTTTGTACGCACAGGATGCGGGACTTTCCATCCAACGGCATTTGTAATGTATTTACCAAATGATTCCAAATATTCCTTCTTTAAAATAAACGGGCAAATGTACAAAATTCGATAATATTCAATAACTTGACGTTGAAGCTGTAAACACAAGTTTATGTTATTCTTTTTATTGTGTTTCACTTACAATTAATAAATATCTATGGTAACACGTAAGAAGCAATAAAGATAAAAACCAATATGCATTCAAATAATTTCTAACAGCGGCCACATGTTTTAGAAATTCATTTGGTAAATGCACATAAAATCTTGACGGAATCTTGAGGCAGTAAACAGACATCTCAAACCCGTATTTTAATAACAATATTTAATTCAAATACAAGTTTTTTTTCACAAATTTATATTTACAAAAAATAATTTTAGTTTATATTGAATTGTGAAAAAACAGGAATAAGTAAACAAAATAAACAGAGTCCAAAAAAGCGCATCGGATCCGAATATAAGAATGATGCAATAACGTCAGACAGACGCCTCTGCATAATTAGACACAACTATTTCTTCTTTAAAACAAAAAAAAGATACTCACATTTATTTTGAAATTTGTAAATAAAACTAATAAAAACACATATTTTATCATAATGTTAAAGACTTCATTAACAAATTGTAACAAAAGTAGTCAACAATATAAAAAAAGTTGAAAAGAAAACATTTTTTTTTCTTGCTATGGATGTGGAAAACGAAAAAGAAATGTATTTTTTATTTATATAAACCACAAACACTCTTACTTTACTTGCATTGAACATAGAATGATGCTAAAGATGTTGGTGGTGTGCATTAAATTAATATTAAAAAAATTAAGGGTCCATGTTTTGCTACATGTATGCCATATTTTATGTAAAATATACTGAAAAATCTTATTTCGTTACAAAAAAATATGTTTGTCAGCTTAACTTGTTCACAAAAAATTTTTTAAGCGATGGTGCACATATTAGTGTTTTTTTGAATTTTAAATTAATCCCAAAAATCCAGATTTGTTCCTAGGTGGCTGAAACTTGTCCAGAATACTCCCACAACATTATATTTAATTATAAAAGAGACCGGAAGAAGATTCATCAAGTATTTCGAAAGTTACAATTTTTTTTGATGCTGTAGATGTTGGTGAAGTACATTCACGTCCAACAAAAAAATTGACAGCAGCAGTTTTTTTGAGGTTTTATGGTTTTTTTTAATGCAGAATTGAATGGGGAATCCAAATATGCAAAAAAAAAGTACGCCCGTGTGGCTAAAAAAATTTTTTTATAGGGGATTACTGTAATCCGCTTCACAAAAGTCGATGAATGATATACAAAAAGTGGATGAATATGGTCACACCCAATACAAAAAATGTTCAGGAAGTCAATACCAATCCATCGGATACATAATTTTGTGATTTTATAATCAAAAAAATTTTTTTACCTTATATACCTGACCTCATTCGCAACGTGCGAATGAGGTCAGATGAACGTTTTCTGAGGTCATATTCGTGATCTACGACCTCGAATTAGTCTGTGGACCAAAAATTAGCCAAATATGTGAAAAATTTTTTTTTCCTAAGTTCAAAATTTTTAAAAAATGGTCGAAAATAAGAAAAAACTTCTTTTAAGATATCGAACCGTTGTAATACGGGTGTAAAAACAAAAAAAATTATTTATTAAACACGCACAAACATCAGAAAATGCAACAAAATAGAAGTAAAACATTTGCGAATTTTTAGCGGCGTCTTGTAAAATATAAAAAGCAGGTTAAATGCTGCTACCCGAAAAATGATAAAATTATAAACATGAAACACTTGTATATAAAGCAACTTAAACTGCATTAAAATAATTCGTGTTCTACGTGAAACATAATAAAAATTCTCAAACTACCCAAACAAAAAAAGACTTACCCTAATCATAATCATTAGCAGCTTGTCCATTGATATTTCTTTTACCATAATCTGTACCTATAAATGAATACAATTAATTAATCTGTTAATACAAATGAATACAAGCTTACCGTATTATTGCCATTGATTTGTCCATCAATATTCACGAATTTTTTCTTCCAAATTTGCAATCTTAAAAAACAACAATAATTAATAGAAACAAATAAGACTAAAGCAACTTACGACTTTATCACTTTGTTTAAGTTCAGCTCGTGAATCTCCAAAAGTTTGAGTCGCTTCTGTTTGTTGAGAAAATTCTTGAAAAAGAGGTAATTCAGGTCTTACTTCAGCGGCTGCAGCTTCATAAGATGAAACAAGACTTTCAAGATCAAAAACTTTTTGTTCCAATGCTTTATTTTCAGCTTCTTTCATTTCACATATTTGAATCAATTCAGAAAAGTAATCTGAAAAACTTGAACAATTAATTTCAACAAGAAAGATGTGGTTCAAACCTCAGAAAGTACAGCATCATTTCTTTTTTCTAAAAGCGCTGAAACAAAATTTAAAAAACAATGTCTGGCGACCAAAAAATATGGATACCAGTTCAGTAATGCAAATTAATAATGAAACGGAAAAATAAAAAATATATATTAATGTTTTCTAACATTTTATAAAGAAAAACCAATTTTATGAAATTCTAATTTATTTAGCACATTCAAATCCAACAAAAAAATTAAGTTAAAAACATTCACTTAACAACAATCAAAACTTTTGTACAAACCTGTATTACTTCCAGCAACAATAGAATTAACAAACTGCGAACCACATAAATATGTTGATTGAGCTTTTCGAAATTTTGTTGTCCATTCTGCGTCACAATCATTTCGAATTTCGTCAAGAAGAGAATTATAAATTTTTTTAACATGTCGAAATATAAATTGTTCTTCTTCTCTTTCAGTTGATTCATCTTGTTCCATATTATTTTCTGCAGATTTTTCAATCAATGGTAGATTTTCAGATTCTTAATCAGCAGTATCATTATTTTCATTTTCATTGATGATTGATTAGGATCAAATCAAATTTTCTAAAAAGATATATTTTAAAGGTTCAAAAAAATTATAACATACCTTTAAAGGACCATAATATTTATTACTACTAGAAGATTCATTGGAAATTGAAGATAACACAGTATTTGGAGATTTACCAGCTTCAACTTGAGATTCGTGATATCGCATTTTTATCATATTACCTTTTACAGAATTTCTCATTGTTAAGAGTTCTCTTGTTGGACTAACATGCGCATCAATCATCGATGGATCCATCTAGAAAAATATATACTGTAATTGTGAAAACTATTCTTAAAAAAACAAACCTCAAAAAATGCAATAATTGTTTCACATAAAAATCCATAACATTCAAGTTGATTTCGAAGTAAACTTCCAAAGAAAAGAATGTAACAAATCGTCCAAAAATTGTTACAGAAAATGGTGGATTTGTTGAGGTAATTTCTTTAGAAAATCGCTTCTTTGTTCCAATAATTCCATCAATCCATTCTTTTTGATTTGAAGTTGCTAAATTTGGTGTCCGAAATGCGATTGCTGGTGTTTGAAGAACAAACTTTTTCCCAGGATTTGCATATGCACAATCTGTTACAAGTTTGGTAATTTTATAATTTGATCTTTGAATATCTGATGGAGAATAAGTTTTAAAACTATCGGTTACAACGATCGTAGTTCCAGCTTCAATAAGCATGTTAAAATCCATGTTGATAAAATCAGTTACAATTATTTTAAAACAGTTGATAAAAAGGAACTTTTTATTTCAAAATTTAAAAGAAGAAAAAACAGCTGCGCATGAGCTTCCGTTCTCAACACGATTGTTTGCTCTTTTTTTTTCTTTTGACTTTGATTTTTATAAAAAAGTTTTTTTTTTTTTTAGAGATTAATCTCTAAGTGTTGGCTATTACCATTTTAATGCAAGAATTTAAAAAATTGTTAGTTTGAATTTTTTAAAAAACGGATGTGTTAAAATGACAACAAAACATTAACATTTCACAAATTTTGCAAGTTTCCTGCAAGAATTCTGCAGCTTTACTATTAGATTCCTGCAAGTGCAAAAATCTTGCAATATTCTTACAACTAGGGACCGTCATTGTCTATTTTTTCTCAAAAAAGAAAGAAAAAAAATGGTCAGAAAAAAAAACCCAAGCAGGCGATGAGTACGCGTTTTGGTGTCTCTGTGGTTAGCACTTCAGCCTTTCATGCATGTTTGCATGCATAGCCTGGTTCGAATCCCCGCCATTGCGAATAAGTTATTTTATAAAAAAAAAGTGTCTAAAAAAAGTTTTTATATTATTAATTACTATTTGTAGTTTATTGCCCTTTTTTTGACCCAAATAATATTTTTTACAAAATAACCACTTTTATTAAATTACATTAAATTAACTATTTAATAAACTACAAATAGTAATTTATAATATAAAAACTTTTTTTAGACATTTTTTTTATAAAATAATTTATTTGCATTGGCGGGGATT
>JAQIXH010000055.1:0-27066 GCA_034700145.1 Panagrolaimus detritophagus
GCGTTTGTTTTTTATTTTCGGAACCACAAAAATATTCATCATCGAAAATTGTCGCCCGCGCCCCGCCCGCCGCCCGCGCTTTTTCAAATCATCGCCCGCGCCCCGCCCGCCGCCCGCGGGCGGGCGGGGCACGGGCGGGGCAAAGCAGAACACTGTTTCTTAACCAATAGATCCAAAAGAAACAATGGCTCCAATGTTACAAGGTAATCAGTCATTTTGAAAATTATGTTAATTTTGATATTTAGTATTGTCTTATCTGATTGTTGCTCATATTGTGGGGCATATGTTATTTCACAACGTCGTGATGTTCCTTCAGCTAGTTCTTTTGATGCTATTAAGCAGTGCCTCCGATGTGGACCATTGTTGGTTGAAATTCGTGCCCCAATGGACAGAAAAAAAAACCAAGGAGCAAAAATTGTAGAAGATGAATGCCTTGGAATAGTAGAACATGATAAAAAAAAGGCAAAAGACAATGATGCTGCAAAAAAGGATGACAGATTACCAGAGGCTCGTGTCAATCACGCTATATTATTGATAGGGTTTGGAAAAAGGATGAATATACAAATGTGTCAATAAGAATAATACAAATTGAAAAAGATATTTGAAAATTGGAGTGAATCTTTTTGTATTTCATTTTACTTTGCAAATTAAATTTAAATTCAAACATAAATATTTTTTTATTTTTTAAATATCTACATAAATTTACAAGGATGTTCCTTTCCAATATTTTTTCATTTCATTTTCGATAAATGTTTTTCTTTCTCTTTTAATATTCGCGTCATTACCCACCGTGCTCCAGTTCACATCAGAATCTTCATTAAAATTTTTCTGAAAAACTACAAAAAATTAAGTCTTTAAATTTTAAAAAGCGAGAAAGAATTATTTAGTGAGAATTTTATGGCTTAATTTAAACCATCAGATCAGTGTTGTGCATGCCCTCGGGGGCAAATTGTTATTTCTCCTTTAAGTCGCTTCCAACATCGTTTTTACGATACTTTGGTAATATTTTTGAAATCTTTTTTGAATATAAATATTTTATTTGAAACCTAAATTTTAACGGATTCTGCATTTTTGTCATCAAGTTTTTCCCTTTTTTCCGAAATTGCTTCTTTACTTGATTCTGCAGATTTCTGTGATTTATGAAATTTTATAAATTATTGACAGCAGGATTTAAAAATGGAAGAGTCATATACTTACCGTATAACGCAAATATGTATAATTAAAAAGATCAAACATAATTTAATAACGTAAAATATTTTATTGAATATTAAAAACAAATATTTTAAATACAACAAAAATCAAAACAAATTCATTTATTTTCCACGACCACGGCCTCTTGAACCACCTCTTGGAGCACCACGATTTCCACCACCTCTGCTGCTGCTGCCACGACTTGATGAAGCACCACGTCCACCTTCACCGCCGCCGCCACGACCTCTTCCACGTCCACGACCTCCTCTTCCTCCACGACCACCACCACGATAATTTGTATTAATTCTTTGAATATTTTCATTCATTTGTGCATGGATAAGATTAACACATTCGCCAAGTTCATCTTTGGAACAAAAGATGCATCCAGTAAATGAAGATTCACCAGAAGGAATTTTAGAATCCTATAAAATTATTTCATAAATATTAAATATTAAAAGTTAAAAACAAACTTTAGCATATTCTGCGAAAACATTTCTTGCACCACAATCATGACATTCTTTATCAAGAAGTTTAAATGTTGAAGCACCTTCAAATACAGTAATAACACTGGGACAATGATTACATGCTAATCTCCATTTAGGTTTTGATTGTGGATCTAATACAAGAACTCCAGCACCTTTATTACATTCATTTAAGCATTGACAAATACTTTGTGAACTAAAACAAATATGGTAATACTACCGTAAAATATAATAAAAAAAAGCTTACATCATTCCATGTTTACAAGTTGGATGTGTACAATTATTACAACCAGAACCCTTTTTCATATCTTCAAATGGTGGATTATTAAAACAATAAGGGCAGAAGCTCCAAGAATCAGATAGCTTTCCTCCAGATGCTGCCCAATAAAGCAAATCAAAATTATCCAATGGACATTTATGTTCTCCTAAAAAATAAATACAAGAGTTATAAAAATTTTAATTAAAGGTTTTTTTACCATGAAGTGTAACTTTTCCATCTTTTCCTGTAGGGACGGCTAAAGTGTCTTGACATGTGGGACAATATAATCGTTGTGGACGAGATTGTACAAGTTTCATAAATCTTTTACATTTTCCACATCGCGAAAATGGTTTACCAGAATCTGATAAAGATGTAAAAGAGTCTTCAAACAATGCATCAATTTTAGCTACATTCTGAACGAAATATTTGAATTTCTGAAATTTAAAAAGAATACAGTACCCTGATCAAAAACTAAGAAATCAGTAAATAATGGAAATAATTGTTGTCCACTTAATGATAGAGGAATTTCGTACCTGTCGAAACATTTCCAATGCATGTGAGGTTACAGCAGAATATTGTTGTCTTCCAGCTGCAATAAGATTCAATAAAGTTTCAATTTCTGATCTCATTGTTGGAAGAATTAATTCTGGATCAATTTTTCGATATCCATGTACCAAAGCAATTCCCTAAAAAAATATGTTTAAAAATGAAGATTAGAAAAATGCTTACTAATTTTGTTGGAATTAATCGACGACCAGATTCAACCGAAACATAATTTCTTGCAGAAATATTACTAATATGTACAGGAATTGAAGCATCCGTGCCAATACCGTATCTTTCCATCAAAGTAATTAATTCAGATTCTGTTAAATAATCTGGAGGTGAAGTTTTTCTTTCATCTAATTGCGTCTTTTGAATAGAATATTCAGAACCTTCTTTAAAATCTGAGAAACTTTCATCTTCATTCACTTGTTGCCATGTCATAACACTTGTAAATCCAGCATCAATAACTTTTCGAGATTGCAATGTAAATATTTCAGTATTTGCTGTAAATCTAAAATAACAAAATTTTTGAAATTTATAAAATAAATAAAAACTTACTTAAAAGTAGATACCATATATTTGCACGGTTTCATAATTGTTGCTAAAAAATGACGAGTAACATAATCATATACTCTAAAAATATTATTTGTGATTACTGTAATATGTATTTAAAAATAGAATTTACCTTAATTGATCACCAGATAAATAACCATTATTTGATTTCATTGGTGTAATTGGTGGATGATCACCTTTGTCTTCACCAGATTTTGGTTTTTGAATATTATCTCTGTAAATTTGTTGAACAGCATCAGAAAATTGTCCATTCTTTAAATGATTCAAAACAAAATCAAAATCAAAGCTATTTGGGTATTTTGTAGTCTCAGTTCTTGGATATGAAATATATCCATGTGTATAAAGATGTTCAGCAACGGACATTGCTTGTGCAGGCCCAATTCCTAATGAACTTGAACAAACTCGAAGCAATTCAACAGTATTCAATGCCGTTGGCTTTTCTTTTCTTGATTCTTTTGAAGTAACAGATGTAAGTTTAATAGTTTTGCATCCAGAAACCCTTGATAAAAATACATTTGCAACATCTCTATCAAAAATTCGTTCTCTTGACCAATCAAGTTTTACGTTTTTTCCAGTTGGAGTATCAATTGTTGTTTGAAGAATCCAATATGGTTCTGGTGTAAATTCAACAATTTGATCATGCCGCTTTACACAAAATGATAAGGTAGGAGTTTGACAAGGTCCAAATGAAATGCATGTTGAATCAAGATCACCATATTTATCCTAAATTAAAAAAGTTACGATTATGATAAAAGAAAGAAACAACAAACTTGAAAGAAACGAGTTTGATAGCGAGTGAATGCACCTATATATTGAGTTTGGCATTAAAAAAATCCAATAAAACAAAGAAAACTTACATCCAACCCTTAAATCAAGCTCTTGTCTAGCATCAACTGATAAAGATTCATTCAAATTTGGTTTAATTAAATTTTTCATTGCATGTTTAATTTCTTTATCCGCGATTGCAGAAAAATGTGCACTAAAAATTTTGCAAAGTTAATAATTTATTTAAACAAATAAAAATTACCGATAAACAACATCCATTGGTGCTCCTCTATTCATTGAATTTTTGACACAATCAATAACTTCAAAACAAATATTTTCACCTTCTAAAAAATGTTTTACAATTAAGCAAATCTTACAAAATAAAAATTGCAGACCTTTATCACAATCAAGCCATAAAACCAAATAATCACATCCTTTTGCTTCAGATGATAAATATTTTTCCATTTTAAGTTTTGGATTTGCTTCCTTCTTTTCAGTTGGACATGAAAATAAATCCACAGGATCAATTCTATCCCAATTATTATATTTTGGAGGAAAATCTAATCCAAAAACATGTCCACATGTTGAAGTAACTTTAAATCTTGCAGGTTTTCCAATAAATGAATCAGAATATTCATGAACTGAACAAGCACCATTAAATCCTTTTCGAGATTGTAGCTTTCCATTTGAAAGAATTTTTGCAATTGATTCAGCAAGAATTGGCTTTTCTGCTACCATTAATACCGTAACAGTCATCTTCTAAAAAAAAATATGTATATAAGATTTTTCTGAGATCTTGAAAGGGCTCAAAGCTTAAAGACCCCGAGCCCCCGTTCATCCTTATGATATCTGCAAGATACCCTAATCCCCTTGAAAACAATCACTAATAACAATAATCATAAGTATAATATAGTCTTTCGAAACAAATATTTTAACATTAATCAAGAAAATACAGTAACAAAAATTTTATTAACTTTTCAAAACTCAACAAAAAATGTACAAACAAAAAAAAAATTTAATTTCCATTTTCATCTTCTTTTTTTCTTGGAGGCCATTCAAGATCAACACCTTAAAACATATAATTAAACCAAAACAAATGTAAATAATCTTATTATTACAAATTATTATTAATTTCAGGATAAATCATTTGTGTAAAAAGTGTTTATTGAAACCAAAAAAAGGATAACATTTTTTTTACACAGACAGCGCTCCTTCATTATCTTTAACCGTTCAATAAGCGCTCTTTTGGTTAACTGAAGAAACATTTAAAATTAAAAAATCCATGTTTTTTTGCAAAAAATGCTATTGGTTTTTTTATAAGAATCAAAATGCCGAAATTTTAGTAATAAACAATTTTTAGAGTCCTTCAAATTCTGGTATTTATAATTATGTAATTCCACCATTATCTCCAACTTTTCGTTTCTAAAACTTGAATATTCGATTTTTGTAAGTCTTTTTTAATTAGAGACGTGCAGAGACAATTTGCGACTTTTTGTTCTTCTATCGTTTTTATTCAAAGAAAAAAAAACATCAACAGATAAAAAAGAAAGGATTCAGTTTCAAAACAGGCCAAGATATAAATAAAATAAGAAATAAAAAAAGGTAATGTATAAAATTGACAAAAATAATAATTGTTTATAACAAAAAAAAAGAAAGAAAAAATACATAAAAGAGAGAAAAAAAGAAGAATATGATTTTAATTGTAATTTCCAGTACTGTAACCAGATGAAGCTTGTTGAGATGTTGATGAAGTTTGTTGCTTTTTAGCTTGCTCTTCAACCAATGCAGCTTTTTCATGCATACCCATTTGACAATAATATTCTGCCCATTGTGCGATATAATCTTGAACAGGTGTACCACCAGAAGCAGTTTGTTGTTGTTGAGCTGATGCGACAGTTGCAGGGGTTTCAGATGCACCATTTGCTCCATATACAGCTGCAGCATTTGTGTATGTTGATACGGCTTGAGGTTGTTGTTGCTGTTGTTGATAATAATTTGACGACCATTGATTTGCATCTGTTTGTGCAGTAGCTAAAATATAATTCAAAAATATTTTTGTAATTTTATAATCCAATATAAAACTTACTGTATGCACCATTTTGTTGCCATTGAATATATCCATCAAAGCCAGTCCCATATAGATTTGCTGTAGGCATTGCAGGGGTTTCAGATGCACCAGTTGCTCCATATACAGCTGCAGCATTTGTATATGCTGATACGGCTTGAGGTTGTTGTTGCTGTTGTTGATAATAATTTGACCATTGATTTGCATCTGTTTGTGCTGCAGATTCAAATCAGAAAATTGATCACTACGAGAGTTGCCATTTGCAAAAGATTTATCTTTTAAGGATAAATATTCATATTTTGTTGCCATCTAAAATATATTATTAATTTTTGCAATATTAAATCAACGATCTTGAGCTTTTGCAAGGTACGCGAAACAGAGATAATAATTCTGCAAAATATTTACTCTAAATTCCTTTGAACAAAAAAGAGAAAAAAAATTAAAAAGTTTGACAAAATTAAAGCAAAAATCAAATAATAAAAATTTTAGGGAAGAAAAAATACTCTAAAAAAAGAAAGAAGATTCGAGCAAAATAGAAGGCAATAAAAAAGAAGGACAAAAAAATATGATCGAATGAAGCTTTTAGCTTTCAATGGCAATAAGAAAGCAAAAATATTGTAAAATTTTTGATAATATATTGCATCATTCTTATTATTTCAAAATCATCTCATTTTGTATAACAAGCTCTCAAAGGACGAGAAAGAAAAGTTTAGTTTTTAAACTTAAAAAACTAAAAAGTTTTATAAATAATTTATTTGATGCCATTTTAATGTCACCATTATTGAAACGAATATGCAAAATAAGCGTAACAAAAAAATTGAAAAAAGTATGTTTAATTAATTTTCAAAAATACAGTATGCCGAAAACAATAAACATTAGAATCAAAATTATTTTGCCATAAGAACATGAGACATTTGTTCATGAAAAACTTTATAAATTGCATGAAAAGTTTGAACGTCTTTTAAATGTGAATCTTTCATTTTTGGAAATTGATCAAGTAATGCCAAAACCTAAAAAATGGAAAAAATTTGAATCATTTTTTAAAAAAATATTCTACTTTTTGAAGTTGAGTTTCAAAATGTTTCTGAGAATTTTCATAAACACTATTTTTCATTTCAACAACTTCAGGAGTTTTTGCATTTTTTAATTCATGCTTTGCAAAATCCATTTCTTGACGGCGATCATTTAAAGCTAAAAAAATGATGCTGAATTTTGTAAAATTTTAAAGTTAAAGGGGAAGGAAAAATTTTGATTGATCTTCATTCATGAAAATTATACGAAAAAATTTGATAAAAAATAAAATTCCGTTTAGGATCAATTAGTTCATATTAAAATTTGGGATAAAGGAAAAACAGATCCGAAAAATTGAAAAAAACCCAATTTTGATTTGGAATTTAAAATTCAGAAATTAGAATAGAGTTTTCCATAATTAAAAACTTGAAATTAAAATCCAATTTCTCGGTTATGTTACCCCCAAAACAAATTCCATTTATGCAAGATTAAAAAAGAACTGTTTGTGGGGATTGATAGCCTATATCATCCGATTTTAAAATCTGGCTTTGGAATTTCCCTCGAAAATTTTTAATCCGACAACGAAAACCTGGAAAAGTCAAAATTTTCGAATTTTTTGAAAATGACTTTGGGGTTGGCTAAAGGAGCTCTTTAGAAGGTTCTATGCCAAAAATCTCGAAAACAATATTTTTCACGAAATTCGAAAATTTCGACTTTTTCAGGTTTTAGTTGTGGGACCGAAAATTTTTGAGGATTCGGTAGAAATTTCAAAACCACATTTTAAAATCGGATGACATAGGCTATCGATTCCGCACAAACAGTTTTTCCTTAAGTATGAATGGAATTTGTTTTCGGGGTAGTCCAGCGTGACAACCGTGTAAAATCCTTTTTCAAATGCCTTTTTTAAATAAATAAACGATACTTCTTCTTGCATCACAAATAATTTCATAATCTTCACATAAAAATTTTCGAATATTTCGAAGGCATCGTCGACTTCGACGATGAAATCCACGATGTAATGCCCCAAGTTTTGAAGACATTTCAAGTTGCTTTTTTGAATCTGTTCCATTAAGATATCCGCAAAAATCTTTCATTGCAGGATATAAAAGTTCATATGGATTTGTATTATCGTGATATTCAAATTCAAGTTTTTCAAGCGGTCGAGATTGCAGCTTTGAATTTCTTTGAATAATTCCAACCAAATTTTGTAATAAATCTTCCAAACAAAGTTTATAATTATCAATTTCTTGAACGGCTTCAATAAATTCACCAGAATATTGTGTTTGTTCAACGGTGCCAATTTTTTCAGAAATTTTAAGAAAGAATCGTTTAACTTTTGATCTTTGAGGTTGTGTTGGAAGGGGTGCAGCGGCGGCGGCAGCAGCAGCGGCATCATTGTCATTTCGATTTGATGAAATTGATGAAGTTGAACGATTTGTTGATTCTGAACGATTTGAACGTTTATCCGTTGCTGTATCAGTTTTTTGATCATCTGTTATTGATGCAACTGAATGGGCGGATGGAGATGGAGATGGTCTTGGAATCTAAAAAAACTAATCTTGTTTAAAATTTAATAAAATATTTTATCCTTCATTTTTTAAAATTTAAAGTAGAAATTATTTCGGCTTTCTTTATAATTAGCTACGTGCACGGTTTTTTCATACTTTTCCAAATGCGATAATTTTGGTACCAAAAAACGCAGAATCTTAATATTAATACGAATTGGTAAAAAAAATAATTAGGTTAAATGCTGATAAAAATGATAATTGATAAAGAAAAAATGAAACTACCGTAATTTTTTCAGTCGAATTTTTTGTTCCTCAATATTCCGTCTAGTTTTTATGCCTATTAGATGCAGAATTTTTTTCTGAATCAGATAAAATAAAAAATAAATGCGCAAAGTGAGCGGTCAATATATTATCACAGAAAAACGTAAAAGCGCAAATTGCCTCTGCACGTAGCTATTTGTAATTAGAATAAAATGTAAGTTTTCGAAATCGACAATTTTATTGAACCGAAGATGTGTCTATGGTAATTTTAAAGAGAGAAACTTACAATTGGTTTAGTTGATTTTCGACGCTTTTGAATTTTTTTTGTTGATCTTGAAGTTGTTGAATTATTATTATCATCTGCTGGTTCATCACGAGTGCAATCTTCTGTACGTGTACAATCTATTTAAGAAAGATCGAAATTAATATAAAATAATTTATTTAAGAATATTCTTAAGCTAGCAGGAAAAGGCTTTAATTATTAAAGTGGTTGTCGCAGACAGGTAAAATAGAAAGTTGCCTGAACGGCCATAAAGTGGTTCCAACACGAAAATAAAATGCATTTGCAAAAAAAATTTAAAAAAAAAATTGCGTTGAAGAGAGAAAACTTGATTGACATGCAGAAATCAGATTTGATTTTCATGAAAGCTTTGCATTTGTTGACTTTTGTCAATACTCGGAATATGTGCCGAACGATGTCTTATTATTCCAGCTAACGTTCAAAGGATGACAGTATACAAAGCATCCACTCAAATTATAAAACAATCTGGCAATTGTGGTCTTCGTGCAAACGTTGTTTTTTAGTATAAAATGCGAAGTCAATGTTACAGCACTCTACTATCCCCATTGAAAATCATAGTCGATGATATAAACCAAAAGATAAAGGGATGAAAAAAACTCGACAAATTTTCTTTTGCGGCATACATCAAATGTAACCTATTTTACAGAATCCGTAAAGGAAATTGCCAACAAATGAATCTATCATAGTGTTATATTAAAAAAGTTAAACATAATTACCGAAAAATACTTAAGTTGATAAACCCGAACATCAATCAGCGTTAATTTTTTTCATGCAATTTTTTTATCTCATTTTTTTCACGCAATTTTTTTTTAAAATTTTTTTTGCAAATGCATTTTATTTTCGTGTTGGAACCACTTTATGGCCGTTCAGGCAACTTTCTATTTTACCTGTCTGCGACAACCACTTTAAGGTATAGAAAGCACTGCTTTTTTTTGAGAGAAATTTTTTTTTGATGAAATTTCTAATGCGCTTTCGTAAGTTATAAACACACTTTAAAAAAAGTTTGGGAAATTGCTTTTAAGTTTGAATTTTGTATTTAAAACAATTGCAACTTTTCGAAAAAAGTAGTATTTGCGAAAAAAGATTTTGTCACAAAAAACAATTTTCAATGTAGTGTAGCATAAAACTTTCACGGCTTCTTTATTACCCTTTGATGCTTTATTTGGATTGACTAATTTTTGGGAATTTTTAAATTGTGACACTTCTGGCTGTGATGCTTTATCATTTTGTTGTCTTGGAAATTCAAATGGATTCTGTAAAATGTTTATTAAGCGCTTTATTTAAATTTTCACATTTTTTTATTACTTGAATTAAAAGTGTTGAAGTATTCGCATTTTGTTGTTTTTTAATTGATTCATACTTTTTATTATTTTTGCCATCAAATGTTACAATTTCAGCTTCAGTTGAATTTCCACAAGCTTCAATATGAAGGGAAAGGGTGCTTTTATTGGTAGTATTTTTTTTCCAACATTTTTCAGTTTCTTCTTTATCATTAAAAATTTCAAAATTATATATTTCGAAAAAATTATTCCATGTTATTGATTTTTCTTTTGCTTCACAATTTTCAAATACTGTAGAATATGATAATTAAAAATGTTGCTGCAATCCGAATTTTCTTTTTTCTCGTTTATCAGCTTTACAAAAAGTTTTTTGTCGAAAAATAAAATATTTTTAGCATTTAAAATTCTTTTTATCACTGTTTTAAAATTTTATGTTTCCATGGATTGCAGCAATTTTTGTTTACCATAACTTTTATCGTTATTTAATTTGATTAGAGATTGAACAGGAGATAAAATTGAGCATTTTGAGTTTTGATTTAAATTAAGATTTGAATATTCATTAGCATGATCGGTAATATTAAAAGTGTCATTAATTAAAGGTTGTTTATTTATAAACAAACAATCGTTCTCTGCTGTCATCTAAAATTTTTTTTAATGTTATATGGTATACCCATTTTGTTTGTTTTTCACGTCTTCAGAGAAAAAAAACATTTTCTAAAACATATTTTTTCTTTAAGGGCTTTTCCAATTTATATGAAAATAGAGTAAAAAGCTTGGAAAGAAGTAAATACAGTATATAAAATAAGAAAGTAAAATGGAAAAGGAAAAAAAAGAGAGATAAAAATTATAGCGATCAAAAAAAAACTGATAGGAAGAACGATTTTGAAAGAAGTCTAGTTGCTTTTAAACGGTGATGCTTCCAAATGTTAGAAAAAAAATATCAGTTTTTTGATAAGGGGAATTATCGATGTTAAAATACTAAAAATAATGTAATCATTTTTGTTGAAAAAAAATTTTTCGATCATGAAAGGTATGCAATATTTAAAAGGAGCCGCATTTTGTGTCAACTGTTATCTACATGGCTGGTTTTATTTGAGTTTTATTTCTCATTATTTCGTTTTTAAAATTTTTTATTGCATTTTGTTTTTTTGAACTCATACTTATTTTCTTGTTTTTCTTGTATGTTTTTGTTTTCGATTAAATTACCAAAAATTTTGAACAATTTAAAAAATTATTAATGATTAAAGGATTGAAATTGAAAACAAAGAAAGGTTTTTTCAAACATTATTGGAAAACTTTTTCCCTTAAAATCAGGGATGTGCGCAAGTACTTCCGGGGAACACTTTTCTGCAAATTTTTCCTCAATATTGAAAAAATAATTGTTTTTTTTAAATAATACATTTCTGATCTTCTTATTATCATAGCTTATATCTGTCCAAACAGAATTTAAATATACGATTTTATTGAAAAACTAGAGCTCTTTTTTTGGCCGAAGTACTAAACGGTTTTTTAAACGGAATTCCTTTAGCACTTCCGCCAAAATGGGAGCGAAAATGAGCTCTAATTTTTTAATAAAATCGTATATTTAAATTCTGTTTGAACAGATATAAGCTGTGATAAAAAGTAGATCAGAAATGTATTATTTAAAAAAACAATTTGTTTTTCAATATTGAGAAAAAATTTGCAGAAAAGTGTTCCCCGGAAGTACTTCCGCACATCCATGCTTCCAATATTGTTCGAAAACAACTTTTTTACAGCAAAATTTCTTAACTGTTTTATTTTGCTTTTTTTCCAAATTTATTATTTTTTTATTTTTTATTAATTTTTATGTCAAAACATTTTCTTTAAAAAATACAAAAAAAGAAAACAAAAATTTACAATCAACGAAGAAAACAAAGATAAAATTAAAAATACAAACTTGGCATGAACAAAAAAATATATGGAAAGAATAAACAATGACGAAACAATTTTTTGAAAAATCTAACAAAGATAAAAAAGTATTAAAAAATATTTGTGATTGCACTTTTTTAAATGATTAAAGAAAGAGGAACAAAAAAAGCTATGAAAAATATTTATAAAGAGGTGGAGGTTTTAGGGGGGCCTCAGGAGCTGCGCGATAAAACGCCTCACTGAGCAGAAGACTTCGTTTAAAGGGAGTCATCTGGAGCGCTAGAAAGACTGCTCGGGAGCGAGACATTTGTGATACGCACCGCGTATGATGGAAAATTAAAAAAAAATTAAGATATAAGCAAAATATATATATAATCAATAATTTTAAAACAAAATATACAACAATAATAATAAAAACCGAAAGATTGAAAAAAATGATGCAAAAAAAGTGAATTAATATAATTGTGATTTTTGTCACAACTACCGTAATCCACCTTTCTTTCATCATTTGATAAAAATATTTTTTATAAAAAGATATAAAACCAGGGATAGAAAAAAACCGAGTCAAGGGAGACTTGAAAAGGTGTAAAAAATCTATGTTTGGAGCTTATTGCACTTGAGCCGGCCAAAATAAAGAATAATTATTTTAATAATTAAAAAAAGGCACACCAAAAATCTACAAAAAAAATAGATGAAAGACTTGAAAGTTTTTTTGTTGTTTAAATGGAATGTTACTGTAAAAAAAAGAAAGGGGGAAAAGGGACAAAAGGAAGATTCAGCTCTTAGAAGGGATTGAAAATTCCATGGCAGTGAAAGACAAAAGAGGACTGAAATTGCTATTTTTCCTTTTTAATATAAAAATTGAATTTAAAAAACATGGGCAATGTGGTGTCGTTGGTTTTTAAGAAACAATATATTTAAAAAAAAGATGTTTGTGATCAAATGAGATCAAAACTGAGAAAGAGAGAGAGAGAAACAATTTTAAAGAATGGCAAAAAAAAGAAGACTAAATAATTAATTTAAACTTGGCAGTGCATTAAATGGAGAACTGGCACCAGATGGTTGTTGTTGATGAGAATCAGAATGATGATGATGATGTGGTGGAATTTGTACTTGTTGAAATGTCATTGCTAGAGCAGCTAATTGCCTTTCATGTTGTACCCGTTGTTGTTGTTGTTGTTGTTGATGATGATATTGTTGTAAAGACGTTATTCGTTTGTTACTTTGCTGTTGTTGTTGTTGATCAATTGTTGCCATATTTTGTAAATGTAACTGTACAAGTTTAACATATTCCGTCCAAGCTTGTTGATCCAAAGGTGTTGGAGGTGGATATGGTAGAGGTGGAAGAAAATTGTTTGTTGTTGTTGTGGCTGAAGGTGTGGAAGAAGGATGATATGGTGACGAAATTACTCGACTTGTTGGTGGCAGAGGTGTTGTTGAAATTGAATATGCTTGTGGCTCAGACCTTATTCTTGGAGTTTTTGTTGGTGGTTGCTGCTTTTCTTCAGCATTCCCAGATGCGGCCATTCTTTTCATATTTAATCGTTTCTTCCATGTATCTTTACATTGTGATTCCCATTTACGATTATGTTGTTGTAACAATTCTCGAGTTAATGTAATATTTGTTGTTGTTGTTGGTTTTGTAGTTGTTTCAACATTGCTGGAATTGTTTGAATTATTTTCTTTTTCTTTTGTATCAAATTCCAAAAATTTTGATTGACTTTTTAGTAGACGATGAACATTTTCCAAACAATTGATTTGATTATATGATAATATTGGAGTTCCTTCTTGTAAAGTTTTAATTTCTTCTTCAACTTGTTGCTTTTCTTCTTGTGAAATAACCAAATTTTCAACAACATTATCAATATAACTTCGAAGATTTTGATGTTGTTGTGGTTGGGATTGTAAAACCACGGGTTGCTCATCTTGAAGTTCTTGTTTAATAATTTTTTCACCAATTATTGTTGTAGGTGTAATAATTTCATCAGAAACAATTGGACGAGAAATAAATGAATGAATTGATGAATCTAATTCACGAAATTTTTCTGGTTGTATTATTGCTGAAATTTTGTTGGCAGCTGACATTGCTGCTGTTTCAGAAGATGATGATAATGCATTTGCTGCAGATGCTTCATGATTAATACAATGCCGTCCAACAATCATTTCAATTGTTTTTGTCCATGGATTTACAAATGCTGACCATTCTGATGATACAGGAATTACTGTACCATTATATGAAACAAGTCGCAAATTTGGTGTTGAAACAAGTCGGCCATTATTTGCATGTACTAAAAAAATTTCAATATTTAATTTTATGTTTTATAAAAAAACTTAAAAAACGATAAAAGTCATTGTAAGATTAGCAGTTTCATTTTGATTACTGTAATTTTTTATACAGTAATCCAAAAATCCAAATATTTTTCTTCAACTTATTTTTCTTTTCAAAAAAAACTTTTTTAAAACATGACTTACATTGTTGATGAGCATATTGAATGATTGAAACATCATCAGAATGAATAAAGGTAAATAATGATTTACCAGTTATTTCAGAAGGAAAATGTCCCAAATATGGTATTGACCTAAAATAATAATAAACATTAAATAAATGTTAAATAATTAATTTAAAGGTTTTTTTGAAATACGACCTTTTACGATTATTGTTATCCTTTTAGATATCCTATTTTTTTATTATCCCTTTTTTTTGTTTATTAGTGGCAACTGCCAATAAATAAATAAATAAATTATTAGTGTCCTAATAATGCGCGCGAATGATACACAATGGCACTACGTCACTAAAAACAAAAACAAAAAAAAGAAAGTACAAATGCGGGACACGCGCTGCCACAGCCCCGATTTTGTCGTCACCAAATTTCCGAGTGAATATTTTTTTGTTGTTGAAGAAAAGGGAAGATAGACATTCATATAAACCCCAGTGTGGGAAAAAAAGGATGTCCTCCGTTTTTTTTGTTGTTTGTGAATGCCCATTTTTTGAATTGGCTGGGCTGGCACGAAAGAAAGAAAGAGAGAGAGTATTCGAAAAAGAAGGAGGGTGACAGAGAATGGTCAGTCGAAAGAGCGGGAACAGAAGGGTACGAAAAGGTCACTGGGTCAAAAATTGCCCTAATTTATTTAAGAGTGACATTTAAAAAAGTGTTACAAAGATTTTGGAATTGGATTTGATAAAAGATTTTGTAATTATTACCCTATTCAATCGTTAAAAAAGGGATTCTTCAAAGTTGAAAAATTTTTAGTTTGATTTTTAAAAGCTCAAAAAAAATTTTATAAATGTAATTTTTAGAGATTAAGCTTAATGTAATCTAATTAAACATTTTTGCAATATTTTTTAAATTTTAAAAAAAAAACTTACGCTGCATCCAAATAAATTAATGCACAAGAAGAATTATGCCGAGTTGTAAAAATTGTAGGGGATGAAAAATTTGAAGATTTTTTAAAAGCTGATTCCAAACACAATATTTGAATTTGTGCAGAACAACATGAAGGATTTGATGGATTTGGTGTAAATTCACAAATAAATTCAAATGGTCGAATTAATTTTCCGCCGCATTTTAGTCGAGCATACATTCGACGCTTTGAAGAACCACAAAATGCATTTAATAATAACGTTTGGGCGCCTTTTCCTTGAAGAAGTTCCAATAAATTAGTATCTTTTTTTAAAATATTTGTAAAATTTGGTAAATCTCTATTATCTTCATTATTATTATTTGATGACCATAAATTTGTTATAATTCCATCTGGTAATGATAATGATACAGTACCCCAAAGTCGATCAGATGTTGTTGGAGATGTTATTGCTGAGGCATTACTTATCAAAGTTTGTGATGAAGGAGATTGTGATTGTTGTTGTCGATCATTATGTCGCTGCTGATCAATTGATGTCGATGATGTTGAAGTTGATGATGCTGCAGGAGAAGATGGTGCCGATTCATCACTGCTCGGCTGTGATGTATTTATTGGCATTTGATTATGTTCATTCGGAGTTGAAGGTTTTAACCATTGATTGGATGAATGAGAATCAGATATCTGAAAAAAACAGATATTTTTAAAATTTTGAAAAAAATATTTAAAAGGAAGGGCTTTCACGAATTTTTGTTTAAAAATATGATAGTAACAAAATTTAAGGATAAATTAAAATTTGAATTACTATCAAATGAAAATAACACAAAAAAGGATAACTTTTGTATTTTTGTTACTATCATTTTACTTTAAGGTATATTTTAAAAGGTTTTTGTAAGTCCTCCTATAAAAGGAGTTGACACAAAGTCATCATCGTCAAAGATGAACAACCTCGTACAACACCAACAACAACAACAAACTAACTTCTATATTAATACTAACACCGAAAAAAAAAAGTAATGGTCATTCACTACCATTCTTCATTCACATTCTCTGTCTTCCCCCGTAAAAGTAAGTTTAGTATTTTTAAAAATTCTTTTTTCTTCTCTCTCTTCTTTTTCTCTCATCTCTCTTTTTTTATTTTTGCAAAAATATATTTGAAAGGGCGGTGCTTAAGGAAAAAGGCGGCAGGCAGAGACTTGCGCCACCACCGGTCAGTGGTCAGCACGAGTCGTCTCCATTTTCCTTTTTCCCCCTTTCTTTGTACCCTCCATTTTTGAACAAGCAGCAGAAAGAAAAAGAAGAAGAAAGAAGCAAAAGAGGGGAATTTTTACAAAATAAAATTAAAAAGAGCAAAAAAGGGCGGCCCGTAAAATGAGGAGGTCTTCATTCCCCTTTTTTGAAAAAAAGATGGACTCCTTTAAAAAGTAATAATAATAAATAAAATAATAATTTTACGTAAAAAAGCTAACATTTTTTGTTTTGTGTGTGGTCATTCAAAAAAAATAGCAATTTTTAGACTTTTTTACAAGCACCTTTTTTTAATAGCTCTAAAAAATGAAAGAAATGCAACATTTTTTAAAATTTATAATTAGCAGTCTTTTTTGCAGTAATAGACATTTTGGTGCCATTGGCACAAAAATGTTCAAAAAAGTATAAAAAAGATTTTGACACACTTTTTTTAGTAATAAATATATATTTTTGCAAGCACAACATGGTACAAATTCAAAAAAAGAGGATAAAAGTAATTAAAATATTTTTCAAAATAATACTGTCTAATTCTTTGACTCAAAAGTGTACGAAAAAAGGGATGTCCTAAATCTTAAAAAATTGACTATAGTCAAAGTTTGCCAATAAAATACAAAAAGCTACAATAGCTTTAAAAAATTTCGTTTACAAATTATTTTTAAAAAGATTACTGTAGTTTTTTTTTACTTTTTGATTGACAAAAATTTACGATGCTATAAAAAGGTTGCCTTTTTTAACTTAAAATACCGTATTCATTCACATTTGCATATTTTCTCACCTTTCTTTTTTACTTGTGTTTTTGTGTCTTTAAAAAAAACTGTTCCGTGCCATCCTTTTTCTCTCTCTTTTTCCAGGATAGGCATATTACCCAAAAACAAGGGCAATCTTTTTTTTCTTCCTTCTCTCTTTCCACATTAAAAAGAAGAAGAGAGAAAGAATGTTTTGGGTCAGAAATCGCAGGGTGGCACCGGCACCGTCCGCCGGTTCATTCTCTTCTTCGCGGTCACTCGGTCGTCGTTTGTCGCCGTTTTTAGGTTTTTTTGTTGTTATTTTGGTGGTGGTACTTTTAGTTTTAGGTTGACAGCCAAAAAGAAGAAGAAGAAGTGAAAAAAAACCGCGAAAACAATCAAAAGACTGATGGCGAAGAAGAAGAGATGAGAGAGGGGGTGACAACAAGGTTTTTTTTTCCTAACTGACTTTTTTTTCTTACCCATCAAATCTATGAAAAAAAAATGAATTTTTTTGGATGTTCTCCGTTCAAATTTTTAAATAAATAAAAAAAAAACTTTAAACAATGCATTTTTTGCAGTAAAAAACCGATGCAAAAATTCAAAACTGTTTTTAAAATTTTTTAAAAAAAGAGGGATATAAATGAGATACTTACCAACTGGATGGCCCTTTCAAGAACTTCAAAAGTTGATAAATGTTTTTTTGATGTTGAGTTTGTTGGATCATTAAAATCCCGGCTTGAATCATAATTAATGATAGCTTTTTTTAACTTTCGAATATAATGCTAAAATAAGGATTTAATTAAAATAAAAAAAATTTTTGGGTCAAATTTTTTATATAAAATGTAAAAATTTAAAATGTTTTTTTAAAAAAATATTATTTTTACCTATAATATAAGAAAAAAAAGATTTTTTAAGAGCGTTAATTTTTTAGGCCTAAAAAATACCCTTTTAAAACTGAAAACTTTTTATTCAAACTTTAAAAATTGAAACGAAATTCATATTTGTAAATTTTCCCACAAAGCTACCATAAATCTTTTTTTTTCTATTTATAGAATTTTTTTAAGACAAACAAAAATTGACTCAGCTTAAAATTGTCTTGGATTCTTTTAAAAAAAAGGTGCGAAATAAATCTATTTTTGGGGAGTCATTTTTTTTGTTTTTACAAGGGGGGATTCTAAAAATGGAGACTCTTTTCGATTTTTACAAAACTGTGTCCCAAAAAATAAGAGATTTAAGATTTTGTACGTTTTTTTACAAACAAAAAATGCAGTTATAAAAAAATTAAAATTTTTTTAAAGAGTGAAAAATAAAAGTTTTTGCTTGAATGCAAATTGAAAAAAATTTTTAACTAGTTTTAGAATTAAAAAAATTGGAAAACCAATCAAATCTTTAAAATAATTGGAAAAAATCAATTTTTGAAAATTATATTTTAAAAAGTACTGTAATAGTTTTCCATTTGTATTAATCGAAAAAAAATTTGAAGTTTAAATAAAATATCAAATTTTTTATCAATTAAAATGGAATTTAAAGTTTTTTTTAAAAATAAGTATTATTTAAATTTTAAAACTTACTTGTAATCTTTGCTTTTTTAAACCATTTGTTGAAGTCCTTTCAGAAACAGAATTTGAAGAAGAAGAAAATGATGGTAATTTTGTTGTTGTTGGCATTTCTTGAATACTCGTTTCAACCATATTTGATAATGGCGCCATATAAATAAATATAGGTTCGCCAAAAATCACACCAGTATTACTTAAAAAAAAGATATAAATTTAAAAAAATGTTTTTACATTTTAAATGATAATTTAAGTATTTTAAAAACTTTAATACCACGAAAACTTTGTAAAGATAGGTTTTGAAAATGAAAATTACAACAACAAAGTTACGGTAGGTAATAAAAAGGGTGAACAACTTTTTTATTTTTACTTTTAAAAATGGAAAATTTCCATTGGAAATAAATATTTTTTTTCAAAGAGTGATTCAAATTTTTATAAGGTTAATTAATGATAGAGAAAAAAATATAAATAAAATAGATTTTTTTGTCGCGTGCAATTTCATCGTATTTGCACGTTTGCCGCTGAAAATAAAAGAGAGAAAGAACTCTGATTCGTGTCTGATGGGCGGAGTTTGTCCCCCTTTTTTTTCGTGTGGTCATTTTTTTTCGCAAAGCTTTGCGAAGAAAAAAAAATATAGGAACCACCCGATATTTTTTTTGTTGCGGCAGCGGCGTTGACTTCTCTTTTCTTTTTTTTATGCATAGAAAAGTGTGCTTCGAAGTACCAAGGCACGACGACCCCGGTCAAACAAGGAGAAGGAAAAAAAAGAGCGATAAAAATAATAAAACGGACGAAAAAGTGTGCGCGCTTTTATACAAATGTCCTCATTTATTTTTCTTCTCCTTTTAAAATGTGTTCTGTTTTTGGGTGTCTCTCTTCATTTTTCTTCATATTTTTTCTCATCCTCGGACAAATGGAAAACGACGACAAACGACGTTAAAAATAAATGGTCACCGACTTTTTTCCACTAAAACGGCTGGCACAAACCCACGACCCGTTTTTAGAAAGAAGGAGAAATTTCTCCTGTCTAAAAAAAATGTCGCAAAAAAACACGTACACTTTTTTATCTTTTTTATTGCTGCCAGCCGCTGCCACCAATAAAGACGAAGTTGTTTTTTCGCAAAGGTTTGCGACAAAATTGTTGCAAACGTAAAAATTTATTTTTAAAATTATGGGGGGATGGTAGAGTCTTGTACAAAAAAGTACATCATTAAAAAATGGGTGAATTTAAATTTAATAGGCAAAAGTTTTATTTGTATATTATTATTAATGTCACTGTATGCAGAAAAAATTTACGAAAAATGCACATTTTTGTAAACTTTGTTATACTTGCAAAAAAAATTTGTAATCAACAAAGTTAAAAAATATCATATTTCTGGAACAGAAAAATTTCATAGAACGAAAAAAAATTCAAATTTTTTTAAACTACCGTAAGAAAGCAAAATGTTTTTTTAAAAAAGTTAATTAATTGTTTTACAAATAATTGAAAAAAGGGAAAAAATAAACTAATAAAAAAAGGTCAAATGTGACAGAAAAAGAGAGGTAATGTCGTTCAAAGTTATTGTCAACTTTTCTTCTTTCAACATATTTTTGGATTACGCTTAGTTAAATGCAAATTTTATAATTGAAAGGATATTAAAGGCTTATAGCAACAAATAATTAAATAAAAATCAAGCAAAACTTTTATTACAGTAATAATATCATAGAATACGAATAAAACTATTTTTAATAAAAACAATTTGTCTTTAAAAATTGTACTATGTATAACAAAAAATAAATTTAAATCAGAAATAATTTTCCAAAAGATTTCCAAATTTTAGCTTTTTATTATTATCTAAAGCATAATCAACGATTTTATTCACTTCTGTCCGACGAAAAAAACCCATCTTTGATAAAAACAAAATTTGCCGAAAAATATGCGGAAACTTTAAGCAAAGGCTTTTTAAAAAATTAAAGGAAATAATATTTTTTTCGTAACAATACAGTATGCTCTAAAAAATTTTATCTAAAATTTAGTGTGTGTTTTTTAAAATTCAAATTCTTTAACGAAAAAACCTCAAGCAAATTTTTTAAATATGTTTAAAATTTAAAAAAAGAAACGAATATTGCAAAAAAGCAAAGATTGCAAAAGTATCAAACTTTAAAAAAAACTTTTGTACAAAACTAAAATTTTTGTTTGAAATAAAAATCCGTAAAAATATGAAAAATTGGAGATTGTTTTGCAAGAAAAAAAATTAGTAAGATTTTAATAAATTCACTATTTTTTATTTTTTTTACACTAATTTTGACTAAAACAACATTTTGGGAAAAAAACGATTGTGTAAAAAAATTTGGAATAAATTAAAGAAATGATAAAATTATATAAATTAAATATTATTTGTTTAAATTTAAATTTTAGTGTTGCAACAAAAAAATTTTCTGCATTCACAAAAATGTAGTTCATTTATTTTTTTATTGTTTTCAAGTTTAAATTTTTTCACACAACATTGATTATCAATTAACCTTTCGATGGCACAAAAATTTAAATTGTTAAGAATTAATTACCACAAATATTTTTAAAACCCAAAAAGTTTTAACAAAATTAAAATAAACACTTTTCTTCTGTTCTTTGCTCAATAAACTTCCTTATTGACTTTAAAATGAAATTTAAACGTCTCCTTTTTCGGATAAAAATAAATTTCTACGTCTTTTTTTTGCTCGTCATTTTTAGAAAACCGTAAATTTTGTCGCCTTTGAGTCTCGGGAAAATAAAAGAAAATAAAAACGGGAAGTAACTTTTGTAATTTTCAAAAAATCGCCAGCAGCAACGATTTTGACCACTGCGATGGTAGCGGTCAACCAATTCATTTGAATGAGCTTGAAAAACCCCCTTTGAACTTAAATGATGATGAAAGCGAGAGGATTGAATGTTGCCTTTTTTTAAAACTAAGGGTGACCAGATTGACCGACGACGACCTTTTTTTATCGCCTCCTTTTTTTTGTTTATTATTGTTGTTTTTGGTTTTTTTTTAAAAGTAGCATAATAGTACAAAACCAAAAATATATGTTCACCCGCTTCGTCTCAATTGCTTTTTGTCCGTTAAACGTGCAAAAGCAAAAGCAAGCAAATAACAGCAGTCACTTTAAAAAAAAGAGGTGGTCCACCATCTCTCTCTCTCTCTGGGTGGTACAACTATTAATATAGATGTATACAAATTATGAAAGCCGCCAAATTTATCTCTTCTTTTTTTTAATTCAAAAGAAAAACATTATACTCTTGTGAAAAAAAAAATTATAGTTGGTGTCAAATATGTAATATTAAATACATACACATATATTATTGGACACTCTCTTATACAAATAAGCCTAAAAGAAGTTCAATGAAAGTTTACAGTCTTTTTTACAGCCGTTCAATTTTTCCTAAAAAACATCTTTCTTCTTTTCCAACAGTGTTACAAAGTGGCACAGAAAAAAAATAAAGAAGTTCGCTTTTCTCTTTTTGCCCAAAAATGACTCGGCATTAAAAGTGCAAACATTTTCTTTTGCTGTCACTTCATTGATGAATGAAAAAAAAACAACAAGTGACTGGCAGCACTAGTTTAGTTTAGTTAGTTTGTAAAACTCTATAAAAGTATGAATGTTTAAATGGAGAGTTTTTATTACTATAAACATCTTCCCTTTTTTTCTATGGTCACTTGTTTTTTTTGATAAACAAATTTTTTTCTTGTCCCTCCTCGTGTTTTTTTAACTGACCGCACTTGGAAAATTTTTAATAACAAAAAAGACACAAATGTGACTTCTTCGGTTTTTTCATGAAACAAAAAGAAGAAAGTATTAAAGGGTTCCATTTTATTTTTGCACTTGGATGTACCATCGTAAAAAAGAACGGCAGAAGTTTTTTTTTGAAAGATAAAAAAGTGTTTAAAGAAAAAAAAGATGGAATGTAATCAATCAAAGATTAAAAACACTTTGGGGGATATAAAATGACTTTGATGAATGAGTCATTTACAATTAATCTATCAAAGTAAATTTTACCAAAAATATTTCTTATAAAAACTACAGTATTCCAACAAATCAAAAAAATCAAAAATGAAAACATTCCATCCCAAAAAATCCTATCTGCAATCTTTTTAAACAGTAAACAAATTTATTCAAAATAGTAAAAATCCAACGTAAAAAAAATTACAAACAAAAAGAATTTTACATTTCAACATTATCAAAAATATAAGGAATAAATCCTTTACATTTTGGTAAACTTGGACATTTAATAGTTCCATTATCTAAAAAAGTAAAGCCATTTTAAAAGAAATGATACGCGGTTGCTTTCCTTTTCAATCATCGAATATAATTTTTTTTTATTAATCGGTCTCAATTTTAGAAGCATCTTTAACATTTTCAACAGTTTCAGTGTAATTTTCATTTTCTAAAAATGACAGCCAAATCAAAATGTAAGAATTTAAAACACAATTCATTTTCATAAAATTTAAAAATAAAATTGGATCAAAATTACTTCAAACAAAAATGGGACGAACAGAAAATCGAGAAAATTAATTAACAAAAAAAATGCATTCATTGCTAAAAGTGTCTTCTTTTTTGAATAGGATTCTTTCTTGCTTCAATATGTAAATTTCATGCAATTGGGTGGATATTCCAAAATAAAATTTAATGGCATATTTATTTCATTTGGATAAAGGATTTCCCTTTCTAATAAGAATTTTTCAATCATTGAATCAGAAGCGATAATTTTAAATTCATCAAATGTAACAATTGAATAACCGATTGACCATTTTTCAATATTAAAAAAATATATTCTTTCAAAAGTCGAATTACAATTTCTACTTAAACCAAATTCATTATAAAACCAAAATGCAATTCCTTTATTTAAGTCATATTTGGCATACGTTGCAAAAACAGTTGTATCCATGCAATGGCAATAATCAATTAGTAAAACAAATAATTTTTTAAAAAAAATATTTACAGGTTTGATATAAAAAAAATATACGGTGAAAATTTTTGACAAATGACATGGAAAATTATATCGGAGGGAAGAGAAAAATATTGGATCTAAAGATTCTTAAAAGTGAAGGGAGAAGGTTTTAAAAAAAAATATTATTTATACCTGTTTCCTATAAAAATCTTCTCGGTTTTTTACCATTTTTTTATCGTTGAAAAAAAAATAATCTGCAAAAAAATCAAATTTTTTCTAATAATGGAGAAAAAATATTACTGTGCATTAGTTTGAGCAAAGGAAATACCTCATTGATCTTAAAAATCTATAAACTATTTTTGAAAATTAAGGACAAAATCTTTTTGCAAAAGGGGTATTTTTTTGGTACGGTATTCAACTAAATATGCTACAGTATACTAGCAAATAAAAAAATTTAAAAAATAGTTAATCAATTATTATTAAATTTATATATTTTTCTCCAACAAACAACAACAATAGTGGCAAAAAAACAACAAAAAATGCTTTCAAAAATTCAAAACAAGAATTTTTTAAAAGCAAAAAATAAAACAACTATAAACTAATTTTTAAAATCTAGCAACTATCTTTAAAGAATCTGAAAATCCTTTTAATTTACTTGATGATGTTGAATTGAGATTATTTTCTTTTTTTAAACAGCCGTTTCACGAGGTGGTTTTTCAGCAGCAAGCCATTTCATTTTTCGTTCATGTTGTCGCATAGTTTCAGCAGTATTTCTATCAATCATTTCTACCGTAAGAACACCATCTTCTGAAGCATATGCGGATGCTTGCCAACCAAATACTAGCTTTGATAATTCACGACCAGACATTCCTTTTGTTTGATGAGAAACTTGTTTAACCTTTTCAATCCAATCAAAATCAGCTAATTTTAAACGTTGTCGACGAGCACCAGATGTTGCTGGAGTTGCAATATATTGATCAAAATATTGTAATAAAATACGTTCACGTTCAGCTTGTTTTGGTCTAAAAAAATTTGTAAGATTACTGTAGATAGAAAAAAGACTAAATAAAAAAACTTACAAATCAAATTCAACCAATTCATCCAAACGATCATTAACAGCCCAATCAAATTGTTCAGGTTGATTTGATGCAACAATAAGCATAAATTTGCGTGATTGTTCACCAGTTCGATAAAGGAATGCATTTAACATTGCACGCATATCTTCAGAAATTTGTTCAGTTGAACGTTTACGTAAAAATGCATCCGCTTCATCAATGAACAAAACAAGTCCTTTTCGAGATGATTCAGCCCAATCAAAAACTTTATGAATTGCTGAAACACCATCCTTTCCCATAGGTGCAACATCACCACCAGTTAAAATTGCAAAATCAAGACCAGAATGACGTGCTAAACTTTTTGCAAACATTGTTTTACCAGTACCTAAAAAGGCCATGATAAGACTGTGGAACTTGGAAGACATTTTGCATCGAAGACGAGTTGCAAAAGTTTTAAAAAAAATTTATACCTGGTGGACCATAAAAGAGAACATTTCGGAATAAACCATAATTACGCTTTGTATTCTTTGTGGTAATTGCAATATCACGAAGACGAGATTCAAGTGCGGGCTAAAAACATAACCATCAAAATCAATTAAAAGCTAGAAAAAATAACATACATCAAGTACAACACCTTTAAGCGGATCTTCTTTTGCACGGAAAATTTGCCGTGCAACTTTAATTGGATGTTTAAAAGTTTCAATTGGAGATAGACGTGATGTTTCACGGACTAAACTTGGCTTTCCTAATCTTGCTTCAATATATTTTGCACCAACACCCGTTCCACGTTTAGCAACATAAAATCCAACAGCTAAAGCAGTTAATCCTCCAACAGTTGTAATAATTTTCTTTCGATCAGTAATAAATTCTTGTAATCCAGCACCAATTACAGTACCACTAGTTCTAAAAACGGAAAAGGATTTAATACAGTATACTGTAGCCAAAAGGTAACTTACTTAATTTGTTCAACAATTGTTTTACGACGTTCTTCTTCAGATGCTCGAAGTGATTCCAAATTTACATCACGATTTTCACGAGCTGCTTTTGCTTTCGCTTTAACTTCTGCTTCAATTCTTTCAAGATCATATTTATGACGTAATGAAAGTTCATGTTCAATGGTCGCTTTTCTAAGCGCTTCTTGCTTTTTAACAGATTCTTCTTGCTTTTGCAGCGCTTCTGCTTGCATTCGAGCTTTCAATGCCAGTTCTTCTTCTTGACGTTTACGAGCTAATTGATCTTGATATTCAGCACGCTAAAAAGCTTATCACTCTTTAAAATCCATCAAGATACAAAACTTACAGCACGAGCATGCTTCGTTTCTTCATTTAGCGTTTTTCGTCTTTCTTCTTCTGCAACACGCTGGGAATCAGATTTCATAGCTTGAATTTGTGCTTCAACTTGTTTCGTTTGAAGTTCAATTTCTTTTTGCCTTGAAACTTCTTGCATTCGAGATAATTCAAGAGCTTGTTTTGCATTTGGATTTCTTTCCAATTCTTTTGCAGCTTTTGCAGCCCTCTCCAAAGCTGTCGAATCAAATGAATATGAAACTTTGCTACCAGTTGCTTCACCAGCTTGTCCTGGTTGTTTTTGTTGAGTAGGATCAGATGGATTACCACCCTGTGGAGGAGGTGGTGGTGGCATTTCAGACTGCTTTGTACCCATTCCAAATAACCACGACATTCTTGATTGCTTGCTCTAAAATAAATACCATATAATAGATTTATTTAAAAAATGTAAGAAAAAACAAGAAAAAAAAACGGATGATGCAAAAACGGTCGCCGATGACAATTTAGAAACAATTCGCGGTAAAAAGCTACAATTTGCAATAAATTACAATTTGCAATGGATTATTTTGCCAATGGTTTTAATTAGTTGACAAAAGTTTTAAAGTAAAAAAAGTGTTTAAAAAATTACTTTATAGGGATTAAAATAGGGGTATGCAAGGAGTCGTTTTTAACAGATTTGTTTTTTTCTTTTTCTTTGCAGCATTTTCGCTTTGAGACATTTTTTTGCAAACAAAAACGATGTTATAGATGTTGAGTATATACGTACAAAACCTAATAAAACATGATGAAGCCGCTTAAAAACGA